>CAEFZX010015965.1:13827-47128 GCA_903066825.1 Alfaro cultratus | reverse complement strand
AGAGAGAGAGACAGAGACAGAGAGAGAGAGAGAGAGAGAGAGAGACAGAGAGAGACAGAGAGAGAGAGAGAGAGAGAGAGGCAGAGAGAGAGAGAGAGAGAGAGAGAGAGAGAGAGCGCTATAGCCTCATTTACTTCTAAAACATTTAAGGTATTGATGGTGATTTTGATATTGCTAATAACAAAATGATTTTCTATTGTAGCGAACTTTACTCCACACCTATGGAACAAGATGATGTCTTCATTTTATGACAAGGTGTATTGCCATGTTTTTTTATGTAAAAATCTCCGCCATGATGTCTGTAGCAGGATGTTGTGCCAAAGTGCATGTACTAAAAAAAACCTCATTAAGCAAAGATTTAACTGATTGATGGTAATTGGCTGTCGATAACCTCAGAGACCTGGCGGGTCTCTTTCTGATCAGCCTAAGTGATGAGTAATCCACTTGTCAAACTTAGCTGCTAATTTGTCATTTCGAATCATTCTTACAACAGCTGCTGTCTTTCTGTGTGGACTTTGTCCCTCTGCTCGTCCTGCTTTCTCAGTATTTGTCCTGTGATGGACTGATGACCTGTCCAGCTTCTACCGCGCCTCAACAGAGACGGTTGGTTTGGATCCCTGCAAGAACGAGTAAAAACATAATGGATGGAAAATGTGAACAAACTTCAATTTCACATTTTAAACAGAGTTTAATTTTTCTTCTGTAACATTTTACAAAGTCGTATGATGCAGACGGAAGCGTCTTTGACTATTTCTGTTTATAAATCCCTCTTCATTTTTCAGAATAATCTCTTATTCACCACATATTTGACGTATTTCAATGGAAAGTTCTTTTGTTTTTCACATTTTGCAGAATGGCTAAAGGACATGTTATATTTATACCAAAGGTAACAAAGTCCTTATTTAACCAAAATGCCTGAAAACGTGCAGAAAATTCAGATAAAACCCTGTAAAATGAGTTTTAGGTTTCATTTTTCTTCATATTGTGTTCTAGAAGTAAAGGTCAAGCTGTGACCTTTTAGAAACGACGACATAGCTAACGTCACACAAAACCACAACATAACTGCTTTACAGTTTTTATGGTATTTTCCATATTTCTCTTTTTATCCCACATGTTACTCTCCAAAGATGTCATGAATGGCCAACAGGAGCAAATTCTACAATCTGCCTTGTTACACATAAGAAAGACGTAAAAAATGTTGAATAGTGTCCAAAACCGTGTCTGGAAAAAGACATCAGCTGAAACTATTTTCCTGAACGTTCCTGGGTTTTAGAATATGAAACAATGGAAATCTTCCTTCATCCGTACTTATTAGAGACTGAACCAAATAGTTGAGGATTTCAAAATGAAAAATAAAAATAAACTGAGGTGTGATTAAAGTCCCTCCGGAGGCAACGGTTTATTAATGTGTCGCTTCCAATAAAGCTCTTGATATTCAGATTCTGGTCGTCATGGAGATCTCAGTCACTCCTGAGATGGAGGCAAAGGTTAGAGTGGTGGTGCATGACTCCTGCAGCATGGAGACAGATTATAACTGCACTCCTGCCACTCAGGCTGAGAGCTTTTTACTGAAAGGGAAGAGAGACTTCCTGAAGCAGTCGAACAACGGGAATCAATTTTTCACTGGTTGGAAATTTGCTCTTTTTTATTCTGTCTGTCATTTCTCAGAGAGATATCAGAGGAAAATCTATCCACTCCTGCATGTCAGCAGGCTTTATTGTGATGAGGATGGACTGGCCTGCTGCTTTTAAATCCATGTCTTCCTCACATCTTTTTTGTCTAAATAATGGATTGCTTAAGATTTCTTTTGCTAAAATAAAGAAATGGAGCACATTGTGCAAGGCAAGCTTTCCTTACCCCCAATACTTCAAAGAAATTAAGATTTTAAATAAGATTCATTCCAGCAGGCAGTTATATATTTTTTAGTGTTAGTTTGTGTTTCTTCCCCAGCCAGAAAGTTTAATATTAAAATGTACTTGCACCAGAATTAATTTCCTAATTACAATTTAGAGGCTTTTTATTGTTTTGTTTTTCATTTAGAGTAAAATAAATGCAAAATTCACATTTTAAAGTCAACATTTTCCATTTGCAGTGTTATTGTTGATTTAAAATTCAAGCTGGAGCTTTGTAAAATAAGCAAAACCCGGCTTTGGTCTGACATATATGGCACGTTTACACTGAGCTTTTATTGCCAACTGATTTCAAGCTTCAGCCGAAAATTATTAAACTAATATTTGTTCTCAAATTTATCCAGTATAAATTGAAGAATTAGTCCATTAGTCATTGCTTTTCTACATCTTGACCTTTTCTGTTGAGTCGTGGCGCCAAGCTCACTTTGTCTTCATGAATCTTTAAAAACTGCAGCACAAATGGCTCTATAGCAGCGTCCATGTTGCCTTACTGATTTGTGTACATAGACACAAGTGTGAGTAAGTATGTCTTTCATTCATTGTTATGAGTTTTTGTGAAATATTTAGCAACATGAACTCCTTCAAATGGAAAACATATACTCTTATTTATCTAACAAACTTACCAGAATCTCAAGGAGCACAGGGAGCCAGAGCAGATCAAAACATAAATCACAGGAACCAGGGACTACAGAGAGGTAACAGGATCAGATGAGAGAAACCAGCAAGGAGGAACTGAGAATGAATTGTATAAATATGTAACAGAGAGGTTGGTTACTGAACAAGGATCAAAATGGCTGATTAGAAACGGGTTGCGGATGTGAGGGGAGAGAAAGAGAGAGAAACAAAGAATAACTAGACACAAGAAATAATAAACTGGAATCACTAAGGAAGGACTGAATTAAAGAAAACAGAAACAAGACTGATTTAATCAAAGAAGACTAAGAATGATCAAACTGCAATGGGAAAAAATGCATGTATTTTTCAGAAAAGATAAGTTTAAATTTACTCTCCCTGCTGCTTAAATAGCTTTCATTTAAGGAACAACAATCAAGCCAAAAATGGAACATCATACAATTCAGCAATTGCATGATTCAGAAATTCAAGTCTTCATTGTCTTTTGAAGCATCGGATCAGAGAAGCCCTCCTTTGTGGCCCAAAGCAGAAATGACAACACTTTCTAATTTTAGTGTCTGAACACTGATTACCCAGGGTTGGTGTGTTCCCCAGGCTGGCAGGCATTTACTGGAAGTATGTTATCAAAGCCACTTCAGAGGTGAAGTCACTTCCTCCTCCAGCGAAGCCAGATAACAGCACCCACTCTGAGGCTCAGGGGAATTAAATCCTCACCAGGAAGTGGCACAATGGCCGCCCCATTAGCTCTCAGTCTGAGCCACGTCGGCCTTTAAGAAGCGTCCGCTGCATCCTCCGGTCTCACCGGGTCAATGCTGAGAATCCCCCCCACACGCCTGCTAATGGGCTGTTTGGGTAAGCTTTTGTTTTTCTGTGCATGTGTGAGTCTGGAGGACTGTTAGGGTCATCAGGGCTGATAGATGATTATTGTGTTTAGGAAGGAACTCTAATTACTCTGAGTAAATCATCTGGTGCTGCTGTGACAGACAGGAATGCTATCAGGCTAAAGATTGGTGCAATAGACGACTAACCTCCGGGTCCAGATCTTCAAAAAAAGAAAAGTGTTTTGTACACAAAAGGTCTAAAAAGAATGTTTGGAGGAAAACCCAAAACCTTTGCAGCATATTTTAGTAATTTTGTCCGATGGGTGGGGCCAGTGCTCCAACAAAATGGATGCAGTCACGATATTTCATTTAAGTACAAATGAAAACATTGAATTAACCTTTTACTCTGGTTGGAAGAGCAAGAAAAATGAAACCTAGCAAATCATCTCTGTAGAAAACTAACAGCTAGATCACAGTTGAATGTTTTGGATCCATCAGCTGCCTCAGACAGATCACTGTCAAATACTAACAAATAATGGAAGATTATTACAGCATCGTACAATTAGGAGCACTTATTTAAATTTAATAGAAGAAACTAGAAGAGATTATGTTGGGATCAAGAAATCAAAGACTTAAGCTTCTCAATTTTTATTTGAAAATGCCATAAAGCAGGAGGTGATCCATAACCAGAAGGAGAATCTGGAAACAGAAAAACCGACTTCTTTCCTCCACCTGCTCCAGTATTTGTCCCACCAAGTTTAAAATGTTATTCTTTTTCCTTTTCTCTCACTGCGAAAACAAAATCCTACCAAAAGTTTTTATCTATTTTCTACTGCGAGTATCTTAGTACACCTGAAATAAGTCAAAACTGACTTACAAGTACATTTTTAATAAGACAGAGGACCTTGAATTAAGACAATAAATTCTCAATATTGATCAAAACATGACTAGTTCCGTTGACAGATTATTTCACTCATAATAAAACATTTTCCGCTGTTAGATGTGAAATATTCTGCTGGTGAATATACAGCTCTGGAAAAAAGTAAAAGATCACTGCAAAATGATCCGTTTCTCTGATTTGACTCTTTATAGGTTTATGTTTGACTAAAATGAACATTGTTCTTTTATTCTATGAACTACTGACAACATATCCCAGATTTTCCAAGCAAAAATGTTTTATTTATTTGCAGAAAATGAGAAATGGTCAAAATAATGAAGATGATTCAGTGTTTTCAGACTTTAAATAATGCAAAGAAAACAAGTTCATGTTCATTTAGAAACAACTGGGTTAAAACATTAGTATTGTTTCAATAACCATGAGGTTTTCAATGGGGTTCAGTGCAGTGGGCTCTTCATTTTTTCCAAAGCTATAAATATAAAATAATTATTTACTTAAAACAGGCTCCAATATCTTGTTAAAAAATTACTCATATGTCATTTTTGTCTTATTTCAAGTTACTAAGATGTTTCCACAATAAATTAGACCAAAGATCCTTGTTTTTGCTCTCAGTGCTTTTGATGAAATAAGCCAGGACACATGACAACATGATACATGGACCTAATTATATTACAGCTACAGCTAATCTCAAAAAAGGGTCTCTATATCCACAATGGAGACACGGGAACAGAAGTGCTCATGTAAATCCAGACTGAACAGGTCAGAAATGAATCCAGCACTTGAGCAGAGGTTGAGATTCTTGACCTTTCCGTGTAACATAATCCCGTGTTTGGCTTCGTAAATGGACGCGTCGTCGTCTCGCACATCGGAGCCGTTTAATAAAATCCCTACCTCCCAAGTTTATCAGCGATCAGGCCGATGTTTCAGGTCAGCCGACAGGAACATCGCTCATGAATATGTAAGCTCAGCCAGGCTTGTTAACATCCCCGGCAAGTCGTGGGCAGACAGGTGAAGTGCACACATGGAGCCTTTTCTGGTGACCCTGTTGGGATAATCACACGGGCCAGAGGAAGGCCTGCGCCGTCAGGTGGATATCAGAGCGACGCCGCTGGTCCCACTCGCTCCTCTGCAGAGATTGCACACCCTGAAGGTTACTGTAATCATTTCTTCTTTCCTCCAACAAACAGCCCTCAGCAGGGAGTCAACTGTTTACCTCAGCTTCTTTCTGCACCAGTTTTTATTGAATATTTCATCACAGCATCGACCACAACCAGATCGAAAGTGGAGCTTTAAGATTATTTGGATGCTCTAAAAATCTTGCTAAAGTCAGCTCATAAGTTGCTCCGATGAAGATTTAGCCTTTTAAAATGTATTTTATACGGTTTATTATTCAGATAGCTGTGGTTTTATATTTGTAATGTTGAATAACTTTATGAAAATGTCGTAATTTACTGCTGTTTTCATCTTGACCAGAGCGCAGTGGGAAATTAGACTTTGTTTGTTTTAATCTGTGACTCTTTCAGTAAATAATGTATGAAAAAAAATAATTTTTTTACAAAAAACAATCATTTTGTCTCTCATGCAAACTGAATTATTTCAGATTGATCAGAGTTTGAACCTAATGCAAGTGAACTGTTAAAGATTCAGCTTAAATATAGTTCAGAACTGAAGTAAGAAGTATTATTTTTATTTTTTAATTCATTCCAATGATTGTTAAAATAAGATGATGTATAAAAAAAAGTTTATGTCCTCCTAGCGTTCATGTTGAAGAAGAAATTAAATGGGAAATGCAGGTTTAAGATTCAGAAATGTGTGACACTGCAGGAAAAACGTTTTTGAGCCAAACTAAATTTAAAAATGAAAACGATATACAGAAATCTGAAACAGACTTATTTCAAAATGCTGAGTAATAATCTTCTCAACCTTATATGAAATGCAGAAGTGTAGTTTTACCCATTTTATATAGGAACAAATATGGGATGTCACACTATATCGAACTTCAGAAATATTTATTGCATTGTACAAAAAATATCAGGGATTTCCTTCAGTTTGTATTGTTTCTTTTATATTAATTGATAATAAACATGTTATGGTATTTGTTTATTTTCTTTGCATTTATTGTGGAAAACAAAGTTTCTTGATCTTCTTGTTAAATATAAAATATAAAAAACCTTCTGCTGTCTGGTTTTTATGACTACATAAACTCAGTTTCTTAAGTAAAAACCAGCTTTTGTTAAACTAATTTCTGGGTTTCCCACCTTTAAGTGTGAGTCTGGTTTTCACGGTGAGGAAGATTAGTTCCCACTCGTCTTCCTGCGTGTGACCTCTCCACTTCTGCTCCACACACTGAGACAATCATCAATCATGGATGAAACTGTGTCTTTTTTTCTGCCCCTACCAGGCACTTGACCTTTAGCAGACCTTTTCTCTGCGATTCCTTCCTACTGTAATGTCTTAATAAAAGATAAAGAGATCTTCCCTGTGCCCCTCCGGAGAGCGAACATTTCATACATACCAACACTCTGAATCCAGGGATATAATGTTCCTCCGAGGGAAGTCCAGATTGTGTTCTGAATTGGTTCTTCAAGCCTTGCCTGGCAGCTCTCAGCAGCACCTAACAACATGTGTTCTCTGTTTACAAGAAGGCCAGCCTGCAGCGGTCTGCAGGCGGGAAACAAATCTACGATGAATTCATCTCATTAACCGTGAGATCAGCGCTGTGGTCAGGACGTTTCCATCTGATTGCACATTTCATATAATGAGGTGTTTTTTTGGTATAAAGTAATTTGTGAAAGTTTTGCTCCCATTTGGACATTTTGATATTTTTTCACTTCACTTAAATGCACCGTGTTGGGATTTCATACAATGAGCCAACACAAAGCAGTGCGCATTTTTAAAGTGCGCTGCTCATAAGCAGGACCACCACTGACTGTGAGCTGCATCAATCTGGCAGCAAGAAGAAAACAGTTTCTGAAAGGGAGCCAGAAATAGACAGAAAACATGGAGAATCAGCATTCAGCTTCTACGCTCCGCAGATCTGGAACAAATTCCCCGAAAACTGCAAAACAACCGAAACGCCGAGTTCCTTTAAACCAAGACTCAGAGATCTGCTTTTGAATAATTATTACTGGAACATTGATGAACAAATATGATGTGTATTTGCCTGATGATTTTATGATGTCATCAGACGAAATGTAATTTGTATTGTTAGTTTCATTAGTGGTTATTCAGTTACATTTTTATGATGTAAAGTACTTTGAACTGCCTTGTTGCTGAAATGCTCCATGCAAATAAACTTGTCACAGTTTCAAGGCATTAAGCTACTGAGTCCAATTTGTTTGGCATTTTTGATATGTGTGGGATTTGTTTTAACAACTGAAGGTAACAGTTACTAGATTGTGTTATAAAATGACATTATGTGCCTAGAAAATACATAATGCTGCTCCTTTAAAAAAACTTCTGAACGCACAAAGGGTTCCAGCTCAGTACTAATAAGATTTAGCTTAGAAATGTTTCTACTACAGAGAGATAAGGAGCCGTATAACATGTTTATACCAGCTGACTGAATGTGCATATTCTTTAAACATACATAAATGGACAGTGAGATCTTCCCTAGATATTTTCTTTTTCCATCAGATGACCGTTGTATGACCTGAAGTTGCTGCTGTGGCCTCCTTCCTCTCCAGTGGCTCTTCCCTGTGGAGACTCTGCTCCCCGTTTGCCCCGTCCTGCTGGGACCTGGCCTTTTGTGGCCTTCTTTCCCCGGCTGCAGCAGCCCTGCAGAAGCTAGCAGCTAGCCTGTCTTCGCCTCCACACGGCGGCCAGACAGAAGCTGCTCCTCACTGAGCGCGCTCCCCATCGGCTGCTCATTTCTTCCTTTGCCCGAATAAATCCGGCTTGGCAGCAGAGGAGAAACTTCTCTCTGAACGTTTGGGAGACAGGGATTTATCTGGACCTGTCTCACTTTGTGTTCTGTGTAAGCTGAGGGGGGATTTTGAAAAGTTCAAACCCAAGGAGAAGCACAATAAAGCTCAGAAATTAGCAGCAAGATGGCCTTCTGCTTTAACGTCCGTATTTCACTTACACATCAGCTGAAGGTCGGCGCTCACAGCAAGCTGGTGCCGCAAAAGAAGCTAAATCTCTCAGAGTTTAATCAAAAAAGGTCAGAAGATCCAGCACACAATGGATGCTAAAGGACAGCAGCAGAGAGCCTTGGCTGGTGTGCAGCAACTTTTAAATCTTCATGGTAATTTCAGGAGGATAAGATGGACAAAGGGGTGAAGCTTATTCTGCACTCAGCTTGAAAAACTACTTCTAATCTTGTAGATTTTTTTTTTCTTTCTCCCCTATTATTGTTATCAGCACCACTCTTGTCTTCCTCCCAGTTTGTGTTTTATTGTGAAGCCATGAGTCACATTTGGCTCAGAAACATCCAGAGACGGAACAAATTCACATGAAACAGAAGGCGAGAGGTGGAGGGGTCAGCTCGACTGCCCACCCATAAATCCCTGTAATGAAATAGGCCAGGACTGTACGCCGCCTCTGATTGGTCGGCGAGCGGTGGGGGGGAGGGGTGGGGTAAAAGAAAAAAAGAAAGGCCAGAAAATTGTAATCCCTTCACTGTCCACGACTATTAGATCAGTGTCTAAATCCGATCAAATGTATTGCTATCTGAGCGGCTTGGGGGCCAGGAGCAGGAGTTGCCACCTACAGCCTGTCCTGATTAAAGCTGCGGGTAAAAAGTCTCCGTTTGCGTCCGCATTAGAGCTGGGGGAGGAGCCGGGATTAGGGCTGCCGCGGGACGGTGGGAAACATTTACAGGAATGTTACTGCTTTGATTTCCCAAGACTGTAAAAAGTCTCCGATTGTGTATCGGCCGTGTTTACATCAGACGGAGAAACCAGAGGACAGTCGGGTCACGGGACCTGAGGAAGGAAGTCAGAGGCTTCTTCCTTACGGAGAGGAAAACTGGCAACAAAAATACATCAAATCCAACCTAATTATGGAAAGCCCGTCTCAGATCTGAGTAACTTTGATGTTACCCTACCAAACTTTCTCAGAAGTAGAGATTTGTTGTTCCTCATGACCTTTGCGAAGTCCAGTGCAATTGAATTCCATACATATTACTTTTGATTGCGAATAAAGCATAATTAGAAACATGATTTATATATTTTTTTATTATGTCTGACGGTGAAATCGGTGTATTTAGTATGTTTTATCATGTCCCTGCCTTGAACCAGACTGGGAGATCGTAAATCTGCAACAATAAATTGAGCAGTGCATGTTGTAATTGGCTTCAAGCTGGCAGAGATTTGGTCTGAAAACACTTTAATTCTGAGTTAGAGCTTTGCTTTTAAGATTTTAATCAGTCTTTACTTTTTATACGCAGTCAGGACTAAATAGAGTATCTGCTCTGATGAGGCATGTCTGTCACATTAAAAGTCTCTTTTGAAAATAAACTTTAAGGTGGTGTTTAACTAACATCACATCTTTCTTTTGGTGTGATGTAATTTGTGTTTTCATTAGTTGTAAGTGGAAAATCACCATAATAAACAAAAATAAATGCTTAAAAACACCAATGTGTGTGGAACTGATCTGTGCTTGTGTTTCACTTAGTGGTTTAAAGTAAATTATGTGATTTTCTTCTATTTTGTTAGGTTTTAGTTTTAATCACTACAAGATTTAATCTTTTTTTTTCTTTTATTGTTTTTCTCATGATCCGGTTTAACAGCCATGATGGCAAGTTAAGAGATACAAATTATGGAAAAGATGAGAATATTTCACCTAATAAAGGTCTAAATTTAACTCAATATAATTACATAAAGATGTGAATTTGTCAATCTGTGTAATAGATATGTAGGTGGATGTGCGAAAAACTACTTCATATAATATTTTGCATGCAGTCCACATGTTTACTTAAATTTTTAAAAGTAATTGGTGAAGTAAGTTTATGCAAGCAAAAAATATGGAAATCTTTAATAAAACAAAATGGATAATAGTTTTTTAAAACTGCAAAACATTTGAATGGACACATTTGTTGTTGTTTTTTTCTCTATTTTTCAATTTGAGCAGTGTCAGTCTTCCATACCTGCATCGTCACAATAAAAGCGCTCACAGCCTTGGCTTTACAACATTTTTTATGCTTCATATACTTTCAAAGTTAATTACATGCAAACATTTGTCCATGTTTTCCCTGATGCATCACACAGAGTGGAGTTCTGAGACCATCTACAACTCTTCATGTTTATGCATAAATACATCACACAAGCACAAAAGATGGTCAAAGCAACATGTTTACAGAGAAAATCAAATCTTCCGTGATAATCAGCCTGTGCATGAGTGCCGTCAGAGATTCTGCAGGTTTTTCAGATCTCAACCTGTGTGACCGTGTTGCTGCAGCTCATTGTGTCTCAGCGGCGAAGTGAGACTGGAGAAACGGCTGTTCATTACGTCTGTCTGCAAGCCTGTGTGTGTGTGTGGCATGTGTGTGTGTGTGAACGAATACCTCCTTGTTTCGAAATGGAACCTCAGAACCTCCACATGGCCCACGAACATCTGGCTCTAAAGCAGAGCTCTGCTGCCCCCTCTGGTTGAAGGTTGAAGTGCAGCGATGGTCAGAGTTCTTTTCCTGGATGTAACTGGATCCAATAATCATCTCAGATTCAAACTTAAACACCTCTAAATGTGCAAATTAGTAAAACAAAATAATCTATTTAACTCTTTGCCCTATATAAGATGTAAACACACATGAAACCTAATGTATTATCTGAGTTCAGTTTGAGACGGAGGCATCATAATGAATATGAGATGAAAAGGCAGAATTTCTGCCAGATTAAACTGAAATGCTGCACAGTTTTATACAATAATTAGACCATAAAAACAGACTGTGTGAACGTGGATATACAACATTTTATTCTTTTTTTTTAAAGTGAAACTATTCCCAAAATGTTTGAGGTGTTTTCACACCTGATAGTCTGATAGACTTGGTTTGACTGGGAATCAAAACTGCAACATTTGTCCCATTTCCAGCTGTGAACCAAACCCTTTGAATAACCTGTTCCCCTCCTCGCCTGCGGTGGCGCTGCACTAAGAACCACAACACAAAAACTGCTGAAGAAGTCACTGAGTTCAACTTTCTTCTTCATGAAATGTGAACAATAATGGAGCAGCATCAGATTTCAGCGGTTGGAGGATGTCTGTGTTGCCTTCGGTAAAAGACCGAGAGCCGTTTCTTGTACTAATGCTAAACACTTGTGTTTGTTTTGATTGTTTTTACCCAGAATGCCCTGCATCGTAGTTTGCTTCCTGCTTTAGGAGTGGCTTCAAGTCCACTCTGTGTTCATATATGCATTCAAACTGCACCAGAGTTCACTTCAACCAAACAGAGACAGGTTTCTAGGAGGACCAGAGTTTGCTCACACATTCACGTCTCATAAAACGATCCGGACTTTCCAGGCAAACGGACTGGAGTTTGATTAAAGTGAACTAGGGCTGGTGTGAATGCACCCTTATGCTAGTGTTTGGAAAAAATGTAATAAAGAATATTCATTTACTGCAACAACATAAAAACCTCTTATATACAAAAGATTTTATTATGTTCATGCATTTCTGAATCTAAGTATGTTAATGTTAGTATTTATTAGAGATTAGTATGTGGAGACTCTCAGAACTACTGCCATGACTGAAGCTGCCATGTCTCCTCTTCTCTGCAGATCTCAGCCACACTTTGGAGGAAGCTCATTTAGCCTACATGCATTCAGGATGTTGATTAACTCTCATGAGAAATGTCCATGGCTGAAGTCCAGGGATGAATTCTGTCTTCCTTCATGACTCATTCAATGTTTACAAAGGTACCAGATGAAGGATATGTAAGGATGATGCTCTTAAAGTAAATTTCCCTTAAGAGACTTTGATTCTAGACGAGACGGCTGCATCCATTTAACCACATTCATCCACAAGTTAAAGCCTCGGGGTCCCAGACCAAGACAGTTTGTTTGGCACAACTATGTTCAGAGATCCCTTCCATGAAGAGCCCAAACGGCACCGCTGACGCAATCCTGCGTTGGACGGATCCGATAAGGGCGAGAAAAGACCACGACTTTGTGCTGAGGATGACAACTCTTGATCTCACGAAGGAGAGCTTCAAACCGCAACTTTAGTACCTCAATCTTTGAAAGCAAACCAATCAACTCAAAATATCCAATAAACTCAACCAGTTTCAGTCAAAACTCAAGTTGTTCAAACAGACATGGATTTAACTGATGATTTGTGTCAAAGTCTGAACTACAAATGGCTTCAATTTGATTTCTTGAACCACCTTTGTATTGATCCTGTGGGTGGATTTTATTCAACACTTGCTGCTGTTTGGTAATGGAGGAAGCCCGGACTGCTTCCTGTAAGCAGCGCCATCCTTCTTGTTCACTCTGAAGCTGCTCCTGTTTTTGTTCGCAATCATATCTGTCTAAACCCACAGCACGATTATCATTTCTGCACCTGTGCCAAGTTATTAGAGAGGGAAGAGCCACAAATACAATTACGATAATGGGCCGCAGATAGCAGAGTGGATAATTGCATATTCTTTAGATGAACATGAGTTGACATTGGGAAAGGAGTCCCAGTTCGCATCTGCTGCACATCATTCACTGCCTTTTGCAGCTGCAAAGCAGCAACTCTGACAAAGAGGAGACCTGTGCAGTTTGAAAGCAGAGTGGGTGACGCCGTTTTAACGACACGAGGCATCCGTGTTCTTAGTCAGCAACTGCTGAGGAATTGTACGACAATGATGACAAATCAGCAGCGGAATGGAGTGGGAGTCGGAACAAGGCGACATGTGAGAGGAAACATGGCTCCGTTGCAGATGGCAAAAGGCCAGTTTTAGTTAGGTTGTGCTCCCACTTTGTTTCCTTTGATTCTGCACTCAAGGTAAGAAGCATTAGTCAGTCTCATTGAGCCAGGATGCCATCAAAGTGAGTTATGTCATGCATCATTTCCATAGAAGGATAGATTAGCTTTAAACGGGCACTGAAGAGATGTTGCACACTGACGTGTTAAAACATGAAGCCAACACAAGTTTGACTGATAAGCATGAGGATGA
Source organism: Alfaro cultratus (assembly GCA_903066825.1). Taxonomy (NCBI): domain Eukaryota; kingdom Metazoa; phylum Chordata; class Actinopteri; order Cyprinodontiformes; family Poeciliidae; genus Alfaro; species Alfaro cultratus. The sequence continues at coordinate 33,772 of CAEFZX010015965.1, read as the reverse complement.
ATTTATTTTAAAGTTGTCTATTTATGCATTTAAAAATATTTGTTTTTCTACAGATTGTTGTGACATTTGTCAAGAAGAATCAAAGTTTTATTTCTGAGATGAGTTGAGGCTCTCTCTCTGTCTCCACAGAGCAGCTGGGAGTCCCGATCTGTACAAACATTTATGGATTTTATTAGGATTTTAGGTTAAATTTCAATTTAAAAGAGCAAATAATTGTGAAATAATCAAAATTACTCATTTACAGAAGTGCTGCTTGCATTTGTATTGTGCCACCCTTAGTCAATCTTTTGTAGCGAAGCACTGTAGCCATTTAATTTAAGAGTGTAGGACAAGGGACGCATGTAAAAGTTGCAGGATTCTGGCCTCAGTTTGAGAGTCTAGAGAGTAAGCAAAGTCTTGCTCTGCACTTATTCCATATCCTGTGCACTTCAGGATAGAACAGGTGAGATTTTGTTAATAGATCAACCTCCATTTTCAGCTTCTCAGCAACTTCATCCCTGTTTTTTGGACTTCATGATGCTGTTTGCTCACAAGCGTTCTTCAACCGAACACCATCACCTGACCAAAGGTTGAAGTACATACATGTGAGCCATATTTACTATTCACTGCGTGTTTATAAGCAATTTATTGCTTTGGGTTGTATTTAGGAGTTTTAGTAAATCACACTGTTCAGAGTCTTTTTTGGTTAAAAAAGGCAGCACTGGTGACTGCAACCATGAAGTAGTGAGTGAATGAGTGAATCATTGAATGTAGTGTAAAGTGCTTCAGTGTCCTCTGGACTTGACAAAGCATTGTACAAGTACAAGCCATTTACCATTTCACCATTTATTTCCGTGTCACAGTTACAGACTGCTTTGCGGTGGTCTATCACATAAAATACCAATAAAATCCTCTCAATTTTATGGGTGTCTAGAAATCCCTTACAAAGACAGGCATCCAATAAACACCCTGTTGGGATCCCACCTAACAACATTTGATTATCAACACATCCTGCTATAAATGTAATACTGCTTTTTGGAACATAAAAAATAAAGAAGCTGTCCAGTTTGTAGAAATTCCCAGCAGGGTCGACGGTTTACTTTCTGCTGCCTACAAGCAGAACCCGTCCGGTTGGACTGTGTTTTCCCATCTGGTGCACCTGCAGCCCAACCACCCAAGTCGTCTGTGCGATAGCTCTATGGAGCCCACATTTACAGTGTGACAAACCCATTGTTGCCATGTGTCACAAAGATAATTATGGAGACAAATATACAAACTAAGGCACGTTTCATGTGAACCACAGGCACCATGGCAACAGCACACACAGGATGATTGTTTCCTCCTTGAGATCCTTTTTTTTTTTAACTGAAGACACAATTCAAACCAATCTGAAAAGGCCTTTGGTCTGTGGAAAAATCAAAGATAACAAGCAGCAGTATTCAGCCTGAAAGCATCAGCGGCACCTTTTTGCCGTGTTTGTGAGAAGAAACTGAACTCCTGCACTGACTTTAGTGCCACTGTATCACTTTTCTGAAGGAGATGAGAAGAGTTGGCTTTTTGTTCTGCTGGAGCTGCAGAGGCTTTGTGGTGCAGGTGAAGAATACGGGCGCCGGCTTTCTCAGACAATTCTGACCTGCATCTGAATAAAGGCCAGGCCAGCTGGAGCCCTTTATTTACTGCTGAAATATTGGGATGCTCTTTGCCAGGTTGTAGAAAGAAAAACACTCCCAAGGCTTTATAAAACAGGAGCCATGACAGACTGCTAATTTAAACGGCTCCCTGCAGCTTTTATCTCCAACACATTTTCTTACTTGTGTTTAGTTGAGTGTGGAAATAAATTTGCAGGCACATCTGCGGAAGCAACACCTGCATGCTGGATAGAAATTGACTTTGGTTAAGAGAAGCCAAGTCAGTGTTGTTTAGAAACAGCAGTAACATCACAATGGAGGATTTTTGTTTATTAGAAAACTGATTTATTTTTACAACATGGTAATAAAGTTAAATTAAAACAAAGAGAAAACAGATTTTAATGTCGATAGTTTTACCTGCCAATTTTCACATTAATAAAAATGTTTTACTCGGTTTGTTTTTCTATGTATTTTTTACTTGTTCCTAACATTATAACTAAAGAGCAAAAACATAAAAGGGAAACATGAAATTTTAAAGTACCTCAGTTTATATTGTGCAAGCTGTGGTAAAATGATGTAAAACCCCATTTAAAGTTCATAATTATTAAACAGATAAGCAGAGAAATAGCACACCAATACCTTAGTGTGCATAGATTAATTCATAGTAATAAAACATAAAGTGTAAAGGAAAGGAAAACATTAAAGACAGATATGAGGTATGACTACAAAGTAATAAATTTAACACTCATGTAATTCAGTTTTTTGTTTTTCTAATTTGGCATGAAATTAGCAGCACAATTTAAGATACTAACAAAGTCATCACCATGACAAAAGTCACGCTAATATTTTGGTGGAACACGTTTGGCTTTGATTACGATACACATTTCCTGTGGCGTTGTTTTGACAGGTTTCTGCAGTGTCACCAGGTTTCTGCAGTGTCACCAGGTTTCTGCAGTGCCACCAGGTTTCTGCAGTGTCACCAGGTTTCTGCAGTGTCACCAGATTTCTGCAGTGTCACCAGATTTCTGCAGTGTCACCAGGTTTCTGCAGTGTCACCAGGTTTCTGCAGTGTCACCAGATTTCTGCAGTGTCACCAGGTTTTTGCAGTGTCACCAAGTTTCTGCAGTGTCACCAGTTCTATTTCCATTCAGGATTGCATTAACACCAAACACGTTGCGCACGTCAAAACCGCGTCCGATGCTTCATGTTCGATGCGTGTGCACTGTGAATGCAAACACTTGACACTTCTGCTCAACCCTAACGTTTCCAGCATCAAGAGAGTCTGGTGTAGTCAAAGTCTATGTGGAGGAACGACGAGGCCCCGTCAGACACGTCAAAATCACTCCAGCCTGTTTGTCAGACACGTTGGACGCTCTTGACGCATCAAATGGTTCAAATCGCGTAGCAACGGGCCCTCGACGATCTTCCACATATACTTTGAATGTAAACCAGACTCACCTGATACTCAAAATGCATTTGGTGTGAACTCACCATAAGATCTTGTCTTGATGACTGAAGAGTCCAACCACAACACAAAGCTACATCCCAAAGACTCTCAGGGGGTGAAGGTCTGGACTCTGCGGTCCATCCATTCATCCTGCTGTCTGAACCCAGTGAATCCAGTGAACCCAGTGACATCTTACATTACTTCATCTTACATTCTACTTTTCCTCTGGGCCCATGACTTGGACTGGACCAACTGCAGCAACCCCAGATCCCAGCAGACACCAGGCATGTTGGGTGCATCACTTCCTCTGCCTCTCTCTGATGCACTCATGATCCTGACTGAGGGTAAATCTGGACTCATCACATCACATGACCTCCTTCCTTCACTCCTGAGTCCAGTCTTCAGGCTCCCTCGCAAACAAACGCCTGTTTCTGCGGTTATTCTCACTGATTAGTGGTTTTCTTAAGGCTACACAGCTGCTCAGCCTCAATCCCCTGAGTTTGCTTCACAGTGAGTATGTGTGGAAATGCTCTTACTATTAGACATCGCCATGAGTTCTACTGCTGTTGTTCTTCGACTGGATTTTTCCAACCCAGTCAGAGTCATATCTGAAATCTCTGTTTTCTCTGCTTGGTGCCAATGATTTGACTGATCTTTTCCACAAACATACGGAGAGAGGATGTGTCTTTCAACATGGTTGCTTAAGAAATGAGAAGCGACTCACTTCCTGATTTGGGCATAAGTTGGATGTATGGGATTCTTTCAATTAACAAGTTCAAAACAGTGTAATAAAATATTTCACCAAAACACTTTCCACTCCACTACTCTTTAATCATAGAGCTAATTCTGTGAGACTCTCTCCACGCAAAATCATTATAGCAAAAATACCAGAGCGTTTGGTGTAAACACCTGTTGACCTGCAAGCCAACAAACCATGAAATGAAAACATGGCTGTGCTTTGAAAGTGTGTAACAAAGAATATGTAATATTAATAAAGCAAGAGCTTATTAACTTGGTATTACATTCCAGTTTGTGGGTAAAGTAATGAAGTTTTTAAAACAGAAGACAGTAAGGAAGTTGTTGTTGGTGTCAGAACGTCTCACTAGCCGTTTCTCCTGGTTCTCCACCGTCCAAACAGCCTTCTGTTTGTTTGCAGGTTATTTCTTTTGTCTATGGGATGGATTTGCAAATCATAGGACCACCAGTCCTGTGGTGATCCAAAGATTAAGGTGGAAAAGAGAAAAGAGATGGGCAGATAGGTCACGTTGTATAATTTATGAACATCATTTATTTAACTAAATTCAATTATTAAGGTGCGCAAAAACAATCAAATGATGTTTGGTTTACAGAAATACATTGAAAATGTCCTCCAAGCGCTAGTTTGAGAACAAAAGCTAAACCAGACACATTTCATCTGCCTGGTTTTATTGTGTGATTTTATTGTGTTGCTCGGCTCAACTCTGACAGGATCTGCAGACGCCCCGAAAGAGAAGAGGAGGCGCTCAGGGAGCCCGTTAAGTCAAGGTTGTTATGCTGGCTGGCATTTTGTAATATAGTGAGGGATTCTAATCTTTATCAGCTTTAGTGGCCCTGACAAGCTAACATTTATTAAAGTCGGATCAGAGGCACTTCACTCAGGCAATAATGTGCTGTCAGTGACAGTTAGTGCCACCCAAGATGATCTTGTTAAAAAGCTTTTTAATCAGCAGTGGAACTACAGGAAGACTCATATCAGCTCTGTCTAAACATCTTCAGCTGCAGAGACGGTGGAAATCTCATCCCTGCAGATGAACACGGAGAAACCAGCATACCTGCATCCGAGTGGAAAGAATAATGATTCGTTATTGCACATTGCGTTCCGTCTCGCGGTCCGCCGGCGTTACTGTCACTGCCTTTGTCATCCTCCTCCAGTCAAGCAAACACTTGTCACAGCTCTGACTCCGCCGTGCCTCCTCAGACACGGCTTTGTCACACCGTCATTCAACCGGCCCAAAGAGAGTGAGAGGTGAGAAAATTTGCTCCTGTGCCTTTCTGTTTGACCGGCCTTTAGTGTGAAACCACTCAATATTCCCCGCTTGGAGCAAAGCAGCGGATTCTGAATACATTAAATGTGAAGTATATGTCCAATCGAGGTGGAAATGCAAATATTTCATCCACCTGAAGTTAAATCATTTCAGCACCTTTTGAACCCAAGTCGTAATGTAGTTTTCCAGTATTTCCTCACCGGTATGAAGAAATGCAGAGAGTGGATGAACTCAGATCAACCTTTTTCTATCATCTCTAAAAAATCCCAACACCTAAAAATACATAGAAATAACTCAGAGAAGTTACTGAATCTTACTGTATTTATTAGGGACAGAATGTCAAAGTTATCCTACTTAACAGTCGGATGTCCTGCAGGCACAGGATGGATAATCTTCAGATTGGAGATTCAGCCTCTGTTGACAACTTGTCAGGTTTGCCGCTGATTTTAGAAACTTTCAGGCTCCTATGGTGACGTTATTTAAAGGCAAATCGTGACAAATCTACCTTTTCTGGGTAATGTCAAATCTTTCTGTAAGCCTGAAGTCGCTGTTTGGCAACAGTAGAAATGTAGACATTTTCCTCCCACTGTTTGTTTTCAGGTAAACAGCAGGAGCTAACCGCAGCATCTGCAGTGTTGTGGTGTGTTTAGAGGCTATTTCTGGAGATGTCCCAATGCGTTTTATGATTTTATTTAATATTTTTTATAGATACTTATCTGGTTCCAATACTTTGAAACAAAAAAAATCCTCCAAATCACATTATTTGTCCCCGGCCAGGATGTGGATGCAGCAGGTAGACATGGGTAGGTAATGCACATCATTTCCAATTTGTGTATGGCCCATTGTAGCTTAGCAGATCATAAGCATAAGCAGTTCTGGTTTGCTGACATGTTGTCTCTGATCAAATGCTTTCCTCTCAGTTGAAGAGAAAAACTCCTTCCCCACCGACTCACCATCAGTTCCTCTGGGATGATCCTGTTCAGAAACAACCCAACTCCTGTTCTGATGCCTTTAGAAACTCATCTGTTTCTGTGTCTCCTGTCGGATTGTCTGGTAACTAGTCCCAGCAAGTAGCTGTTGAATGATTGATTCCTGCTCCTGCGGCTCTGACCTGGGCTGCTGTCGATCCTCCCTCTGCACATCTGGACCATATTCATGCTACCGTAACTCCTGCTGAGGTGTCATCATACAGCTTACTTTTAGATAAATATTTCAATTAAATAAAATACTTTAGGCTTAGTTCTTGATCCAACAACTTGGATTATTTAAAAGTCACTTGTGTTTTTAATAGCAAGCTGCTTTCAGTCCATCCAGAAGTTTCAACAAACAAAACTAAGTTGTGCAGCTGAAAGAGTAAAGCAGCCATTTTGGTTGGTGTTTGTCTGACATTTAAATTAGGTTTTCATGACACATATTAATGCAGTCCTGCAAATGAGCTGAAGAAGCAAATGACATTTTACAAGCAACAAATTAGTCAAACGAGCGACAAGATTCAGGGAGAGAGACTCATTGAAATGGTTGGTCAGGTGAAGCTTTGTGTCGAACCCCAACATCAAGGTGCAGAAAGAGACCCTGGACCAGCATTTTACCTGACATTTAACTGGGAATTAACTCAACATATTACAGTACAGCTCATAAAACGAACTCGCTTTCGATCAAGCGCTCTGACGCCCGTATTTCAGGGTACCGGGATAAGGTCAGCTGTCACGGAGGAATGTTTGCTGAATAAAAATTGACGCATAACAAGCTGAAAAGCAAGTTGGAGTTGGGCTTCCTCCTCTCACAGGCTGCAGATCCTGACCTTTACATTATACTATTCAATAAGGTTTTGGTATATGTGTGTGTGTGTGTGTGTGTGTGTGTGTGTGTGTGTGTGTGTGTGTGTGTGTGTGTGTGTGTGTGTGTGTGTGTTATTCTGACAAATTAAGAGAAGGCCCCTTTGGGTTCTTCATCCCGTGGAGCTTTTATTTAATTTGCAACCCTTGCATCTCTCTTATTCCTTCCAGTGTGCAGACAAAGCAAACCAACCTGTAATTTAATCATTTTCATTGTTGTTTTATACCTGTTTTTATTTTTCGTATCTGTCTCTATGGAACGTGTGCATGCTCCGATGTTCCCATCTCTTATTCTTTGGGTTGTGGTGGGTGGATGAGATAAAGCAGCAAAGCAGGTCTGAATGTGGCAAAAGAACATTTTGACTCCTGGTAAAATAATTCAATGATTCTGTGTTGGAAGCCTGTAACTGTCTGCTACCTGTGCAACACAGAAATATATGAATGCAGCAGAGCTGCAGGAATGTAAAACTTCTGTCATGATGTCGGTTCATTTAAAAACTGATGTGTCTCCTTGTTTTCCATTCTACGGGTTGTAATTTCCACCCTTCACTGTAAAACCCCCAAATATCTCTGTGCACTTGAAATAATACAAGACTAACTCATAAGTAACATTTTAGGAAGACATATGAGCTTGTTTAATTTTAAGTTTTTAATTCCTTAACGCAGATGAAAAGTTCCACTGGCAGATTATACTTTTTCATCAATATTATTGACTTAAAACATTCTTCTATCTTGCTAAAAAGTTATTTGTAAGTTCATTTTGTCTTGTTTCAACTGTACTAAGATATTTCCAATAGAAACTAGACCAAAAGCACTAAGTGAGATTTGGTGATTCTGCAGTGTTGGCAGTAGCAGCTGCTATCAATCCTTTGCAATATCTACTAATGAATGTTTCACTTCACTACAGAAGATCTGTGTCCTGCTCTTCTTTCAGGATGGGTTTTATTTCAGTGGAGGGTTTTCCATCATAAAGTGCCTCTTTAGGGTCGTTCCACAACATCTCAATTGGGTTTTACTTTAATTATGCCACTCCAAAACTTTTGTTTTAATTTTTAGGGCCATTTGGAGGTTGACCTGGACATTGTCCAGTTGCTCCCACCCTGGGCATGAAATAATGAGGTAAATGGTGGAGCATTTGTCTTTTAGAGGGTACATGTGTAAAAGTAATTTTATAGGTTATGTCACTTACAACAGATCTCTGAACAAAAGTTGAGTTTGTCGTGTGCCAGAGTGTTGCATCAATTTTCCAAGCAGTTTGCTCTTCAAAACATCATCTCCAGTTGACAAAAACACCAAAACTGCAACACCAGACTGAAGAAAATAATCTGAGACCCATTTTTGCAGACTTCAAAGTGAGTCTTCTGGTAATGCATGCATTGGCGGGAGGCCTGGGTGGGACAGAGCGGGATGGTTTCCAGATCAGAAATTTCTTCTTCGTCCCTCTTTCATTGTCAGTGAATTTGTAAGGTCTTTAATTTGGAAAGAGGAGGTTTGGTCGTTCAAATATCTGGAATCAATTAACAGGCTGCTACACTCGACACCAGAGCATAGACGGATCCATCCAGATGTGTTTTGCCTCTGACACTTAAATAGATGTTTTTTAAAAAGCAAGCAGATTTGATCTACCTAAACAGAAAAAATGTACACAGAGTAATAAACATTGACTACTGACAGCGTCGGCTCGTAGTTGATGAGTTTCCCAAACTGGAATCTGCTTCTGAACTCCATCTTAATTAGAGCTGAAGTGTGAAGAAGGAAGAAGTGCTCCTCTGTGTGAGAAATCTTTATTCATAAGGGCTTAACTGTGACTGGCATGGCCTCAAGACATCCCAACCTCTCAGCTCGAGAAGCGCTGCCAGATGTTATGGATATTCACCAATAACTAACATTTGCATGTCGTTGTGAAGCAGAAGGGGAGATGCTGGTTAGGTGGGATGATCCATGATAACCCAACGCAGTCGGTGTGTGGGCTGAGGTTCGAGTGCGTCTGTGTCCTTTTGAAGCGACAGTTTGTTTCTTTTATTTACTGGTGAAACAGTGCATCCGGCTCGGTTCCACCTTCCTCTGTACGTCTCGATTAGGATGCGGGGTGCAGCGGGAGACGAGATGCTCAGGCTGGAGCCGAGTCGTGCATCATGAATGTCTGCCACGTCCCTCGCCTTGCTTTACTCACATTTGCTTTCTCTTAGCTCCGTTTGTTTTTGTTGTCTCTTTTGTTCGGGCAGAAAATCCGCAGTGTACGCAGCTGTGGACTGTGGTTATACGGATGGCAAATAATGATCCACCGAACTGTACACAGAGGTTTTTCTGCAGAGCCGTTGTCTCCATGGGATTGATGAGAGGAAGAGAGAGGGGGGGAAGGAAAAAGGAAACACACAGGATGACTAATACTCTAAACTGCAGGCCGGCTGGGGGGCAATCATCCAAATTAATGAGCAGTAGATTGACAAGCGGTTCAGTCTGGATGCTCATCCTAATCAGAGGCCAGGAAGGGGAAAAAAATGGTCCCCCTTCAAAGACGAGCAGAATGAGTTTGCAATGTATTTCATATTCATGTAAGTGAGGCTTGGCAGAAGGATCAGCCACCCTTCCTTTATGAGATGTTTATTCACATGAGGGGCTCATCGTCAGGCCAGTCAATCAACATCCTCAGGCTGCTGTGTGTTACATCCAGGTCCAGGTAGCGGATCAGGTGGCTGTTTAATTACCCCGCTGGTAGGGGAGGCGGCGTTGGACAGAACAAAAGGCAGACAGACGCTCTGACTTCTTTTATTTGGACCAGGTCATCCGTTGCACCTTGAGAGTCCTTCTGGGTTGGAACGGACCGCTTCTGTTTGGACGGGTCTGAAGAGCATAAGAATCAGAAATGCAGCCCTGAGTGTTCACCTTCATGCAGGCGAACCCCTCTGACCTGCATCCATGCTGCTAATAACATGCTGCTCTCTCTGCAGCGACGCCCACCTCCCTGAACGCACAAACCCCAAGCAGCTGGCGGTCCATCTGGGGCTCATCAGTTGCCCTGGAGAGCAAAATTAGTCCCCACCGCACCAGACTGGGCATCCGCTCCGCATTATCACCGCCACCCATTTCTTTCCACTGCATCTCTGCCATGCTAGCACCCCGCTATTTCACCGCCTGCTGTCCCAAAGCCACAGCAAAGACCTGTCATGCTCCATCATCCCAAAAACACGGTCGCAGAAGGTATTCTGATTTCAACCAGCTTGGAGGAAACCCCAACACGTCGGCGCAGGCGAGAGCGGGAGTGGTAATGAATGCGGTCGTCGTCAGAAGGAAAGAATCACAGACAAAACACGGGGCCCGGGGTCTGAATGAGCTATTAATGACTGCGATCAGAAGGTGCTTCCTCTGCTGAACACCCACAGAACGACAACATTCATGTTTTCTCACAAATCCAAGCAAAGTTTTCCAAAATATCATCAAATTAAACAAGAACTTTCATCTGTCGTTGGCTTGTAAAGCAACAGAGTGAGAGAATGAAAATAAACAGGAAATTAGTGATGGCTTACTATAAAGCATTGCTTTGGGTGATATTATGCCAGGACAAAACCCCGCTTATTAAATTATTCCCAGTTTTGCTAAGAGAGACTCGTTTACTTCAAAGGCTTCCGACTTCCACTGTGTGAACAGATATTTCCACTTATCTGCCTCAGCTGAACAGAACCTCTGATAGTATTTATATATTTCTTCAATAGATACATGTGATGCTTGACTTCAGAAGAGACACTGAAATCGAGTGTCCACATTTAATAAAGCAACGTAACTGCAGTGCAGTGAAGTTGTCTGGTTGCAGAGATAAATGGTGGAGCCTTGGATGCATTTGGCAGCAAGTGAACATATTGTCCTTCAAGTTAAAATGTTTTCTGGCATTTAGTTCCAACACAAACAATGAATGAGGCGTGCAGAAGGTTTTAGCTCCTACTTGTTGCCTCAGACTTAATGTTTTGATCAGGAGTGAGTAGTGAAGTGTGATTGGGTGGATGTCCTCTGTGTGGATTTGTTCTGTCCCTGTGATGGACATCATCCATGGTGATCCGGCCCTTTAACAGTGTATGGTTGTTACAGAAAACTGGTTGATATGAATGTTTGCAAATTCAGAAATCTTATCTGTAGCTGCATTTCTGTTACAAATGTGTGCAAAACTTTGTCTGTAGTCTGCTCATGTAAAAAAAAAAAAAAACACAAAATTCTGCAATTATGTTTCCATTAAACAAAAACGCAATTAGAATCACATGTGAATATGTTTGTTCACATGATAAGTCATTATAAAACATGCTGCCTCTCCAACTATTTCACTAGAGGTGCCATCCTGTTGTTGATCATGTGACTCATGTGATGCTATAAAAGTTTTTCAATTGCAGTTTTGCGAAATAAATCAAATTTGAAATGGGCCAATAAAACAACCATCAACACTTTTTATCAAAAAAATGTTTTTTGAAATTGCCGAGTTTCCGTTAAAGCAAATTTATTTACAAAATGTCAAATTATGTGATTACATGGTGAATGGAAACACAGCTAGGGATGCTGATGACGCTAAAAAAACATTTTCATTTAATAATGTAAAAGTGTTTAAGAAAAAGTTTTAAAGTCTTAAATGAAAAGTTATATTCATCAGTGATCAGTTTGTGTTTAGCAGCCTGGTTAGCTTCGCCACAGTGGTAGAAATCACTGATTGGGTTTGAAAAATACTAATTCCTGAGTTTATTACCATGGTTCTTTATTCCTTGTGGCTTGCAGCCACCAGCCTGGCTTGGAGGTGATTGCTCCAGTCAGTGGTCAGCTTCCCAAAAACCACATTTTTGTATTTGTGTCAACCTGTGCAAGCGGGACAGACATGAAGGGAATTAGAGCTCAGGGCTTCCTCAGCAGGGCCTGCTCTCCCCAGATGTCTTGTCTCGTTGCTAGGCTTGTAATTTCAACGGGAGCTTATCTCCAGCAGCAGACCAGCCGTTTCTGCCGTCCCCGCCGCGGCCGCCGTTCCCGGAAAACACGGATGACACCCACGCTTAGCAGCCCTCCTGGTAAGTGATGAGGAGCGCACAATAACTCGAGAGAACAAAACTGCACAATGGTGTGTGCATCAATCATTTTGTGCAAACACAGGCCTTTGTTTTACAGCTTCAAAATTTCGCTCTTTGATTCCTTTATTAAACTCATAATGCAACTCCAGAGTCGTGTTTTTTCTTCGAGGCGGCCTTTTAGCAGAACCTGTGAGGTTCCACATCCCCAAACTTCAGCCTCTTATGGGGTTTTATTTACATCCTCCTGAGCTTCAGTGATTTATAGCTGTAAAAACTAAACTTCCTTTTTAAACGTTTTCTCACCAATTTCTATCTCTGAGAGTTTTCCTACAGGGTTCAGTGAATAAAAACAAAAACATGACAAATTGGCCAGTTTTTTGGCCCCTAACTTTTCAATCATTAGCAATTAGTAGAGCTTATTTTTCTCCTGAGGCATAAGTGTTGGAACATATGATCGGTAACTCTGGCCATGTGTAGGAGTGGGGATTGAGTTTGATTATTTCTCCACATACGTCCTGATGGAGTGTATATCAAAGGAAGTCATGTAGAACCAAGCAAACAGGGAGGGGAAAGGCATTCCTGCAGTGCAATGATGTGAACTCTGCCAAGCTGCTTCAAAAAGCCCTGGTACTTGTGTTGTGATTGAAGGTTGTATACTTAATCACATGACATGTTCAATGACTTAAACACACCACTGGACAATAGTAAGAGCTGGTGTTTCACTAACTTCATTAAGTAAAAGCTTAATTCTGCAGATTTAATGCTGTGTTTTATTTCCTAAATCAGCTTAATGTCGTAAATATGTTCCCTAATTTCTAGAAGAGAGGAGTGTAGACCCAGATGCAGGTATACTGAACTAGAAACTATGTTCAAAACAAAGAATGAAGTAAAGTCAAGAACAAGAAAAAGATACATTTCAAATAACTTGCAATAATAAAAAAGCATCTGGTAGAGAGCAACGGCAAACGAAGGATTCTTGTTCAAAACAAGTAATAAAAGGTAGACAGGCCACTGCTGCGGTGATTAGAGACCCAAAATATTTAACCTAAACACTGGATCAAGACCCAGCTATGTAATTTCATATAAACATTTTATTTTTAGATGATTGTAGAAATGTATGTCTATTTGGTTGACTGTTGTTTTGCTATCTAGCCAGCTAGCTTGACTACCAGATAGATAGACAGATAGACAGATAGACAGATAGATAGATAGATAGATAGATAGATAGATAGATAGATAGATAGATAGATAGATAGATAGATAGATAGATAGATAAGGTTGACTGTTCAACAGCAACTCAAATAGCAAACAGCCCCATGTTTCCCTTTCTCTTGTCCTCCATTTTGTCATCAATGTAAAGTGTGTGCTTTGTTATAGCCAAGTTGTCGAGCAACACAAATAAACTCGCTGGCTCACAGGCCTGATTCATCTCACACACACAAGAGTGCTTGTTTTGTCTTTTCTCCAGTTGTGGACACGGGCAATTTGCCCTCTTACACTCCAGCAGAAGAAGAACTGGAAGAAAAGCGATACACTAACAACAGGTTTGTCTTGTCGTCCAGCTTGTGCGCTTTATGTTTTTTTTCCTCAGAGTTGCATGAGCGATGGAAGTACAAAGGCTGTGTATTTGTTCATCTGACTGCAGAGGTTCTTACTTTGAATGAAGGTTTGTGATTGGAGCAGCACAGGGTGTTTGCTTTGGAGCAGTTTAAAGAGAAACTGTCTGTTTTACTGAAACGTTGCTAACGAGTCTGTAGACAGCACAAACTGAGGATAGCAATAACGACGCAACAGCAGCAATACAGAATGCAACCGATACATTTACACAACATGAAGCTTGTTGTTCCAGAACTTACATGCAGCTCAAACATAAAGGAACCAATTTACAACTTAAATTGAAAGCAACTTGTAGAAAACTATGAACTGGGTGAAATAATGTTACCAGTTCTTACAGTCATCATACAAGTTTGTGAAAAGTTAAGTGCAAACTACGGATTGTGAATAATTAGATTTCTCAAGGTGTCAAAAAATTGCAGAGTAAATAGTTTTCAATAAAAGAGTAGAGGGAGGGATGGAGGAATGTTTGGCAGGAGACAAATGTTGTTTGGAGGCTAAACGTTCACATTGCATTCCTCTCTATTTCTCCTCAACATTTCATGTTTTTTAGACTAAATGATTCTTTTCCTTCCTTGTTCTCAGGAATCATTCAACTCAAGCAGCAACATATAGCAACAGGCAACGCTGAAGAAGAGCGTCAACCAGACTGACCATCTATAGACCTTATAAACAGATTTATAACATTTTCTCAATGCTAGAGTCACGTTTTTTTAACTCAGAAGTCTTCCTACATTATCTTAGCACAATTTAAAATTGCCTTTTCAGTTGCACAACTTGTTTTGAGCTTTGGAGATTCTCAAACACAATAAAAGCTCAACAATAAGACCTAAGCAAAGACATACTTCATTTTCTTTGGTCTTCCTGCCATGCGTGGCGTAGTTTCTTGGAAAGAGGTCCAGCATTGCTTGTTGTTTGGTGCTGAGCTGTGGAAACTTAAGGCGGCCATCAGCCATTCATACAGGTATGTTGCTACCAAACCGGCCAAACAGGCACCAGCAGCTTGGAGCTGGTGAACTGTGTCAGGCATGCAGTGGAAAAGCCAAGCAGAACATGCAGCTTACTTTTCCATAACCTGAGCTGCATGTTCTGCTGACGTTCATGCTGTTCAGAGTCACAGTGTTACGCTGCAGTTCTATCAGAAACTACTGGATTGCAGAACCGCTGTGTGCTTTTTCTTAAAACCACAGCATGCCTGGTGAACTGCAGCATCCACAGCTGATCAGAGAAATGTGCACTTTGTGTGCAAACACAAAATGTAAGGATACTGATGCTTGGTAAGGACAGTATCCTTACCAAGAATTGAAAATAACTGCTGCATAGCTGACATATAACAACTTGTGGGCCATTAATAATAGATAAATGAAATTATGTCACAGACTGGCTGCAGCTGCATCTCGTGGCTCATCAGCCTTGACCATTCCTGTTCTTTGAGACTGAAATCAGCACTCTGTGATTACCACTCCAAAACACTGACTTTGCTCTGCTTAGATCACGCTGGAATCAATTTGGCTGTATGCATAAAGTCGTAGTGCATTTGGAGGATCTGTTTGTACCTAAGCGTTACTTCCTGGTGGACGTAGTTGGTGTTACTTAAATATTTCCACACGCTGCTCATTCCTCACTGTGGAAATCCTTGCAAAAAGTCAGTGAGAAAAAAAGGTGAGGTGCATCTTTAAGGTTCATAACTACAAATATTTGCAGTCTTTAATATTCACAAGTTATTGAAGTTGCAGAAAATCAATAGCTTGAGAAGCCAAGAACAAAGAAAAATAGAATTATGTTAACACAATAT
This sequence comes from Alfaro cultratus, assembly GCA_903066825.1. NCBI lineage: Eukaryota > Metazoa > Chordata > Actinopteri > Cyprinodontiformes > Poeciliidae > Alfaro > Alfaro cultratus. Next base: position 18,411 of record CAEFZX010015965.1, on the reverse strand, counting down.
GAAAAGGACCAGAAAGATTGCAGATCCTGTTTGCTTGGAGAAAGACTGGAGGTGTAATTATATAATGCTAAAGTCTGTCTGCAGACCGTCTTGAAAAGGTCAGCAGATATTAGTGCAACTAATTCGTTTCAGTGAAACATAATTTTCAATTTAGCTTAGAACAAGGCAAAGCCAGCTTGTTTGTAATGCACAGATCACACAGGCTTATTCAAAGTCTTTAATTCGCATATTTATTCAAATCTGCTAGCAGACGATTAGATTTTTCACTTCAGAAAACAAAATGCTAAGGGATAGTGACCGTTGTCTTCTACGTGGTGATGAAAACATTCACTGACAGCATTTCACATGCAGTGCAGTGGATTTTTTCTCCTGACATTCTGCAGTTCTTCCTTTTTGCTTTTCAATTCAAAAAGTAGGTCAGAAATTACCTCAAAATGCTGTTTTATAAAAGTAAATACTTGCATAATTTGTTGTTTTGTTTTTTTTTTGTCCACTGCAGCACACAGTCCATCATACCAGAACAGCACAAACACTTTCTCGCATGGAAATCTCCGGCGTTCCAGTCAAAGTATTCCATTTGGGATTAGGGCATGTGTGGCCTAAGGTGATATGAAATCGAGCAAACGACCTGACGGCGCTTTGGATGCATTTCCGCAACATGAGAAAAAAATTGACAGAAGCAAATTTGCATAAGAATAGCAGCAAATTGCAAATATGGAGGTTAGTGAAACAGCCAACTGAAGGGAAATGATAAAGAAAAAGCACCTTCTTAATCCTTTTGACCAATTAGAGCGTTTTACTCCTCAAGCCAAACTCACACACTGAAACAGAACATTTTATGTCCACTGGCTCAGTCTGTGCTGGACTCTACTGTTATATAAAACAGAACAGTATTAGTGTGCAAACATCAACTAAAATTTCACTTATGAATGCTCTTCACATTGATGGAGTCCCATCAACCTCTGCAGAGTAAGAATCTGGACAGTTCAGTAAAAATCAGCTGCAGATCGTTTCCACACTCTGTGGAGTCAAACTAATGGTCATAGAAATACAAAAAGTAATTGGAATACAGTCCAAAACGATCTTTTTGGTTTTGTTTGCTCCAAGTTTTATTCTTTACTCCCATTAGACAACAGGCTACACAGGAGTTTTAGTCTCCATATATGATTTTTTTTTTAGATTTTATGACAACTGGGGCTTTTTATCCAAAAATCTCTGAACTCACCCGTTCTGCACTTTCTGATCTGCTTCTCTGAGGAGGATTTGAACTCTTTCTTGGTGCTATGAACCTCCTGGAGCCTTCATCACTATAGTTATTGAACAATTGACACCACAAGGATTTGAGTTACATTAACTTGTTAGATTAAAGGTGGAATTATTTTGTAAAAATTTACTTTTTTGAGCTTTACATCATGTTATAATGGTGGAGTGTTGCATTGATTCTTTCATGCATGTTTGAAAACTTCTCACGCAGCTCAGCCCACTCAGCTCCTACAGACTAGCGGCAGCTCAGCTCGTTATACAAACCAGTTCTTAGGAACAGCTTAAAGAACAAACATTGTTGTGAGGACATCCTGAAGGCTCAGTGTTCTTAAAGAGACAGAGACCAATTTCAAGGTTGTAAATTGTGAAGTCAAATTTATTTTAAGTCATGTTTGACAGTATTTTTATAAACTCAAGGTGACATAGTTACTTAATTGTGCTATAAAATCCCCCTTTGTGCTGCACCTTTAGCTCCAATTTAAAGGTGCAGGATTATGTATGAACATTTACTCTTTCACAGTCATCAGAAGATGGTGCTTCTCTTACGTTTTTACCGCCCTGGCACTGAGAAGTAGATCACATAGTGACCTCAGCAGATGCGCAGTTCCACCAGGTGTACCAACTCTTGCTGGCTAGTTTGAAGGAGCTGAGTTGGGGTTAGCAGCTATGTTTTGAAGGTGGAGCTAGGTCCACCCAGGCATTTTGCACAGCTGAATGGTTAATGTCTGCCCCTTTTGTTGCTAGGAGAAACTGCAAGCTCCATTCTTAACTCTCCCACAGTTTGAAGAGACGGGATCATTTAGACCCCATGTGTTTTTCACTCTGTGCGCGATGTGTTGGGGTCGCACTGACCCTGTGCGCTTTTACAAGGTGGTTTTTTTGTGTGTGTGGTTTTGGATACTGACGGGCTGACGGGAAAACTCCGCCCACGTCCTTCTGTCTGCCGGTGATATTTGGCTCAATCCGCCGTTTTTGACGCGCTAAGACTGTGGGATGGTTAGCCAGATGTTAATAGGTGGGATGAGGCCGAACAAAACAAGCAGACATTCCTGCCCATGATTAATGGGTAAAGACTCAACAACACTTCTGATTTAACCATTGCAGCTGACGTCAGCCGTTTTGTGAATCCTACTGGTTGTATAAAAAGCTGACACTTTCACCAGTTATGGCTCCGGTGCTTCAGGAGTTTCCACTCTGGGCTTCTGTTGAAGTTTGTTGGAGTCAGAAACGACAGAGGAGCCAGAGCTTCATTCAGCCAGTGGCACAAAGAGCAACACTACTGCTGACAAAGAGAAAGGGAACGGATTCATGATAGTCAGTATGTGGGATAAATGTGTAGCCTGACCTCATAAACCCAAAACAGAAAGAAACAAGTGCAGAAATGTTACAGTAAAATGTTGCTGAGGTTATAAAATGTATAATTGGCGAACTAGTGAAGTTCTTTTCCAGAGTGCACTGAGTGAACCCAGCATCACAGCAACCTGCCTCAGACTCCATCTCAGCCTCACAGCAGCGCGTTCGCCGCGAAGTGACAGCGGCTGACACGGACATCATCGCAGTGTGAGCGTCTCAATGAGGGGTGCGGGTTGCTAGCACAACGCCGGCCGTCCTGGCTGGCATGCGGAGGCCAGAGGGATCACACACACCTCCTCGCAGTCGCTGTGGATCAGTCTGCGTGAGCTGATCAAAGGCATCTGACTCCCGCCACGCGGGGAGCTGATTGCATCCATGCACTCAGCGACACCACGACGCGGCTGAAGATCCTCTAATTAAACTGGAGTGTGGAGAGGGAGAATCACAGCTGCTTCAGAGCTAATCCACTGTCTTTATCTAGGTTATTAAAAAATATACACATCTGGAGCAATAGCAACAATCTCAAATCTAGAGATGGACGCATGATGCAGATTAAAGAAGTAGATGTTTTTGCTAGCAGGTTGCACAAGTTGTGTGATTTAACTTAATTCAAATACTCAGTGTTTTATGCAGGTGAAACTGTATAATATTAATATTCTTCTAAGTTAGTGAAATATATGGTCCATGTTCTGTAAAAAAAATAACCATTTAAACTCTATTCCTCATAATTTTTTTACACATTTCATTCAGTATGCTGATCCTTACATCCATCTAAACTTAGTCAAAATATCGTCTACAATTTTCTGGCTGAACAAATTGTGTTATTTATAGTCAAAGACAATTCAAATATTCTGTATTTTCTAACATAATATCATGCAGAAGAAACTGCACAATATTAAATCAAAAGTGCATTTATGTTCACATATATTAGTAAAATATGTGGTTCATGTCATTTTCTTTAAGAAGTAACATTTTCACATCAAGAGTAGTAAGAAGTTCACAGGTGACAATAAATCAGTAACTATGATGCTGATTAACAATCCCAACTTGTTTCTAAATTTAGTCAGAGAACATTCTATATTTTTCTGTCACCTTCTGTATTTGTTGCTCATAAATCACTTTGTGTTTGAATTTCAGGAGGTTGCAGAGACTTTTTCTGCTGCAGAGTGATGCAGCATGAATCCTGCACTTCATGTGTTTCCAATCCACAGCTGTGTCTTGTAATCACAAGCGTTCCCACACAAATAAACCGACCCCAATGTTTGTGTTTCCTAAACACTGATGCTGCTTTTCCCCTCTTTTCACTATATTTGCTTTTAAAATCACGAGTTCAGTTCAGTCTTAAAATAGCAGAATCAGTGAAAAAGTAACTTTAATCAGATTACTGATTACTCCTTGAAAAGTAACTTAGATTACTGACTACTTGATTTGGAAAGTAACTAAGTTACATTAAAAGTAACTTTTTTAGTTACTTTCAGCAACGCTCCACCATTGATCTTTGCCAAAACTTAATTGCAACCTATTTTATGATAGTAACATCAACAATGTGCCTCCACTTATATGGTTGAACTGAAGAGGAGATTTTTTAATGGTTACAACAGTACAAAAAAAAAAAGAAACGTCAGTAATTTGTGTGTGTTTTTGTGTGATCCATTGTTGTCTGGAAAACTCTAAGAAGGATTTTAAAGCCCCCATCCTGCCCCCAGCCTCCAGGTTCTGTGTTACGGCCCTGTGTTTTGGCGCAGCGCACAGATCTCATCCTGCAGCTCCACAACTCAGATGGCTGCTGCACAGATTTGTGACACTTATCTAAATATTAATAATTATAATGGCGTTTAGTTGCACAACTTTACGGACTCGTTCATTCGTGGCTGTTTTCACGTTTATTGCGCTGTTCATATTAGTCTCGATGTTTGCAGTTTTCTGGAGCGCAACGCGAAGCTCGACGTCATTCAGAGGTAAAATATT
>CAEFZX010015965.1:0-13790 GCA_903066825.1 Alfaro cultratus | reverse complement strand
CTTCACGTTCAAAAATGAGCCCAAAAACGCGCAACCCGCGACTCATTAAATTTGCAAGCGACTTTAAAAAAAAAGAAAGAAAACAAACCAAAAAAAACCCACAGCCGCTTATAATAATCGGACTTGGCGACAGAAACTCAAACTATTTCTTGTTTTTCAGCCAACAAAATGCGCTTCTCCCTCCTCCCTCCCTGCTGATATTGTCGCATAGAGACGTCGATCACTGGACAAGACGCGTAAAGGGAATGCAATTAAATAACAAAAGAAGGTGGTAACGCACAGTGATTTTGATAAGTAACTTTAATCTGATTACTGGATTTGAAATAGCAACGCGTTAGATTACTCGTTACTGAAAAAAGTGCTCCGACGTCAGTAACGCGTTACTTTGTAACGCGTTACTGACAACACTGCCTAAACCTAACTTTAGGTTTAGACTTTCTCAGTTACAGTATATGTGTAGTTTAACTGAGAATCTCTAATTAAACTTCACATTTGTTTTCACAGACACTCATCATCCACTATGATTCAGCTTGAGCTATTTTGCAAAGAATAATGGGCCACAATTTCAGTCTGTATGTGTAGGTCTGGTAGAGATGTAGCCTAAAAGGGCTCAATAAAGTTTGTGGTGGTGACATGACATACTGTGAAGAAGCTGCCGGGATACTTCTGAGCACAACGAGCTATAAGCTAGCTATTACCTAAGCTCAAGTGAGACTGAGGTTTTTTGGGGGGGGGTTAATTAAAGTGAAACCAAGTTGTCTAGTGTTCCATACCTGAGCATGACATAGCATCTTTTGAGCTCCATTGACCATAAAGGCCCAGAAGTTGTTGTGGTTACCACGGCAGAGCTGAGCAGCAAACACAAACTGGTAGATCCCATCAAGAGGAACAGTGAAGACACCCGTGTTATTGTCATAGCCAGAGCCTTGGTTCACCAACACCTGATTGAAAATAACTGGGTTGAACACGAGCTCTCTCAGCATGCCCTGGTGTATAGCGAAGAAAACAACAGCTCCCCCTGCACCACAGAAACAACAGTAGAGGCGTTAGTACTAGACAGGTAGAGGTTAAAACTGAGTTCAATTCAAGAAATTTCTATAATTTTATATCTTATATCTAAGATCTTATATCTTTACCAGCAGTTTGAGGGAAACATGCAACAACTACATTTATCACTTTTCTATGATATAGCAGTTTTCTGCAAAGTTTGCTGCTTTTAGTGTCAGGCCTGTGTTGTATGGTGGTCTGCCCTGCCTGGGTTTACACCTTTCTTCCTTCCATCACTATCTACACCTTCTACTTTGTTTGAACACTAAGTTAAGTTGTCTGAAGAATAGTTCTGCAACCGAGTTGGCTTTGAGCAATGACAGGAACAATAATACGCCATGTCAAAACGTGGTGCCAAGCGGATAGTAGGGAGAAAAATAAGTCAGACCATGAGCTAAATAAAAACTTCAACAAAGTTTGTTTTAAAATAATACAGAGAAAAGAGATTTTGTGTTTTGTATAATGGCCGCCATGTGCCAGTGAGCAACAAACATATGTGTGATGCAAACTCCAAAGCACACAAACACAAAAAAAACAAATGCAAACAAAAAAATGATGCAGCCACAAACAAAAACCTGCAATCACAAGAAATGCCAGAAGCAGAACTATAATGAAACAGCTAGCAGGAGGACATTTAAGGAAGGACAAAAAGTGTTTTACTTTTGCCAACTACTGAAAACAGTCACTTAGCCAAATGGTAAGAGCCTCCTTTCATCAACAGAAAAGTAGGTCCTGTCATTTCTGAGCTCAACATGCTGGATTGCCATGAAAAAACATTTTTCATGTTAACATGTTGAAGGAGTGGATTGACTGGTCGGTTCAATCAATGCAGTTGTGAGCTAGAGTTATAATGGATGAAGAAGAGCCTCAAGAGCAATTCCTTCTATCTAGAGCTGGGGAACAGCTATTGCCAGATGTAATACATTTATCTCCAGAACGCCAAGAGGAGCTGCTGGCCATGTTGCCAGCACAACACAAAGTCAGGCTACACTTATCTCATTCAGCATGACATGCGACTTTGCTGTCCAAATCAATCACCTAAAAACACGTAAATCTTGTCCCAACAAGATTAGATGGACTCCAGAGTCTGAAGCTGCATTTGCAGATCTGAAAAACTGTTTGTGTAATGATCCTGGGTTGTAGTGTCCAGAGACTTTACACACTCATTTACCCATTTACACCCAAGGAGCAAGTTCTTGTCTGTGAGGTCCAAGCAGCTCGCAGATTCTGCAGACCAATTTTATCTGGACTATTGTCTATTATGACATACACTACTCCTGGTGCTCCACTTAACATTTCCCTATAATAGAAAAAGTACCTCTACTTGGCTGAGAACAATCTCATATGCAACCCAATCACAAACTTCCTACCCTGTTGGTTGGCTGCTGTCTGATGGGAATTCTATGGAGAGGCAGAAAGAAGCTGGTTATGTTTTAGAACCTCCAGAGATCAGGACAAAGCAACAGGTCACTCACCCGTTTCAATGGAACCTCAGCAGTCATGCTGATGACACTCAGCTCTGAGACAGTAATATAAAAGCAAAAAATCTGCAACAAACAGCAACCAGAAATTGAGTAAAATACAAATGATAAAACATGTAATACAGAAAATCAACAAACCATTACCTTGATGGCATTCATTGTCGAACTGAGAACTACACACACATTGACACACTCTTCCAGGCTTCTGTGTTTAGCAGACAAAGTCCACCTACTCCTGATAAGTTACAAAATTTGTTTAACTAAGTAATTCCTAACACACCCACAAAAATAGAAGGAAAAACTCCTGCAAGGTTTGGGACAGGTATGGTGTCTCCTGAAATTAAAATTCCAGGATTCAGTTTTTCTTTATGCTTGATTCTTCTCAAAGCATTGGTAATTAATTTGTCTTTTTTTTTTCCCTCAACTTGTTTCCTCTGACCATGTTGGCTATTTACAACAAAACATTGGATTGTTTTTTGTGATCATGCTGCAATATTTTATCAATTTCAAGAAGTGCTGCATTTTTCTGAGACACGTTAGGTTATTTTTGGTTTTTCAAAGTAAGATAATTTATTTATTTATTTATTTATTTATTTATTTATTTGCCCATTTTGCCTCAAGAAGCTGCTTAATATTCATGCACACCTTGACGTAGTGTCTTGACCTCCTTAGGCCTCACTCCTACTGACTACACAGATACACATTACTTGCTATGATTAAAGCCATTTAAGTTTAACTAGCTTGGAGTTAGAAAATATTCATAAAAAATGTCTTATGATCAAAATAATAATTGTGCACACAGTGTAGTTAAAAGCCTTTGGACATTCTGATTCCAGAACTGTGCATGGACAGAATTTACACTGCTTATCATCCATTTAGCTAGTATTTATGTCTATCTCCCCTTTTCCCAATATTGTCTAGCTAAATCAAAATCTCCTGAGTGGAAGAGATCAGAGTTTTTACTGTAAATGTAATCCAGAAAGGAGATAATTCCAGCACTCGTCTCTCAGCTTGAGCCTAAATTCTTGCCATCAGTCGGTGCATGGAAGTTAATCTCCCACTAATCCTCATTGTTCCTGTCTGTTCTGTTCATTTTAAAAACAAGGGCAAATAGAACATGTAGCTCTATCTGTGATGGTATATAAACCTTCTACTGTCCTATCACTGCACAGTTATTCCCATATCCTGTCCTATTTTAGGAGTAAGACAATCAGGTAAACTTATCATTAGCAAAATGTATGCTAATTTAATGGTCAGTGAGAGAAGTGCATAGAAAATGAAAAGTAAATTATTCAGCCAAATAAAAACTAACTCTAAATGAAGCCGATCAGTCATGACGAACAAAATAATTAGTAGAAAAATAATGGGAAATTTAACTACCAACTATAATATCACTGTAAAATTTTAAAGATTTTGACAGGTGGAAAACACCTTAAAAATTTTCAACAAGCTCAAACATGTTATCCAGTTTATATTTGACTGGCTTTCAGTTTTTAGTCTAAATTGAATTAATTGTGCAGATGAGCCAGGATGAGTAATGCACCTACTGAATAACTCCAGATTGGCTATCAGAGCTAACTGCACACATAAAAAGACATGATTAATAAAATAATCTCCAGTAAAAGTATTCATATCTTTAAAACATTTTACATGTTGTCACATTACAACCATTTTAAATTTAAAACAAATTTTAAATTTGTTATTTAAAATTTAATTTCATAGACCAATGCAGAAAACGATACATGATGTACTTTTTTTATAAATAAAAAAAGTATGCTGTGCATAACTTACAATGCCTCTAAATGGTCCTCAACACTTTGGATCTTTAACACTGTTTTGGAAAAGTGCCCCAAAAACTACTTTTTATGTTAAAGTGAAAACTGATGACAATCAAAAATAGCATAAAATAAGTGATTGCATAAATATTCACTTATTCAGTATTCATTCAGAGTTGATTGAATTATGAAAAATGATGAAAGATGAAACTAGGGTTCAGTCCTGGAAAAAAAAACCTGTCACACTTGCAAAAGACTTGACACTGGTTCAAAGATCCACATTCTATCAGAACAAAGAGACATTACAGCTAAAACTACAACAGAATGCTTTAAATCAGTAAATGTCCATCTGTAGAACAAACAACTTCATGTACTTAATACAACATCCACTGGACAGAACCCCCCCACCCCCAAACTAAAAAATATTTATTTTACAGAATTGTAACTAAATCATAATTTAGAAAGCCTCAGTCAAACTCCGGAACTAAGTCCAGTTGAAAAGTAAACAGGCTTTTAATTTAATATATTTGCATTAAAAAAAATCTATGTAATGTTCAAATAAAATTACCCTGTTTATTAAAACAAAAATAAATAATACTGGTATAAACAGTGACACATAGAAAATGCTATTATTTTTGTTGAAATTTGCATAAGCATTTGCTCATACTTTGCAGAAATCCAAGAATCTGATCTTTTCAATCTCTGAAGTCTCCTTATTTAAATGCAAAACTAATCTACTCATCTAAGAATATCAGTAGTTCATAATGTTTCTTAAGTAACAATAAAAAGTAGTGCAGCAAAACTACTCATAGAGTACCTTTTTTTCCAAAAAGTTGACTCAAGTAAATGTAATCCCCTCTGAACATAGATAACACAACTAGTAGCTTATTTTTAACAGCTAGTCATCATTTAGTTAACTTTATGTGCATCCAACAGCATTACTCAACTCACTTGGTTTGTTTAGAAAAGGATGCAAAGTTCTTTGCCTTTTGCTGGTTTGCTGCTATGATTCTAACACATACGAATGTGCAGCTTCCACAGTAGCAGGTCTCCATCGCTGCTGCACACGTTGACTCTGTGGGGGGCAACATCCCCCAATGCCCTCAAGCGAGGCCTGACATGAATTGGAAATTATAGGTGCACAGACTTATACTACTGTGTAGGTGGATAAAGCCTGAGAGTTTTTTCTTTGAAAAATCTTTTAGTCTCCTTAAGATAATAAGAGCAACATATTTTATTTCAAATGTTTGTAGTTAAGTTAAATTCTGGATTTGTGTGGTCACAGATGCAAGCACTTTGCCGTTTCATGCCCAGTTAATCCATTAGAACAGACATATTTCTAGCTGCTTCTTGTCAGCATGCCTAAGTTTTCTGTGATTAGGTAAAACAGCTGAAAATCCTTCAAATCAATAATTAGATGGGGCGTGCTGTGGTGGCACAGGGGTTTAGCACGCCCCACGCCCCACGCCTGGAGGCCCTAGTCCTCGACGCGGACGTCACGGGCTCGACTCCTGGTCCCGGCAACCCCCGCCGCACACCCCCCGCATGCCCCCCACCCCAGGATGCCCCCCGACCCCCGCCAGCCCACCACCGTGAAAAAAATGCGAGCCACCAGCACCACAAAAAACTCTTCAGAGAAAAAAATTATTTAAAAAAAAAAATCAATAATTAGAGTCGTACTTGCTTTAGAGTAGGTGGGTGTTTGGTCCTAAACCCCCATCACACTGCTTTAAGCACATGCACATATTTAATGAGTCCAGAGATAGTTGCAACATCAAGTCTGACTATTTGACTTCAGTAGCATTTTGTCTTTCTCAAACTACCCTGCAGTGGACTTCTTGTAAAAAAAATTGGACCAGTGATGGCCTGACCAGCTGCCTGTTCTGATTTTGAAAATGAGAAAGAAATCTGACACAGTATTGTCCTACTGCTGGAGGGAATGCAGCAGGTCCAAAGTTAGTCTTCATAAGTCTGAGCAGATTTATATTTACAGCCTTCTTTTTCTGTACTAAAAGCAAACAGGGTAAAAAATGTACATGAGTTATAAAACTTTTTTTTTTAAGATGGGGGACTTTGTGAATCAGCATCCCAGTTCTTCCCACGACTTTTCTTCCTGTTTCTCTCTGCCATCACCACAGCTGCCACCACAGTCACCAGGACAGTGACAGTAATGACTAGGACAGTGGCCGTCTCCGCAACACAGAGCTGGCTGTCCACCCAGGCCAGAGATGCCCCCACCAGCTGTGGGGGGTCCTTGCAGGTCACATTTCGGTAGTCATCAATATGGAGGTAGCGAACATGTAAGATCTTGCTGAAGACACGATGTAGTTCACAGTCGCAGCTCCATGGGTTGCCTGGGATGGTAAAAATAAGAGTGAGAGAGAAACAAGAAAGTTCTATTTTCAAAATTCGTTTGACTTCTATTATTCTGTCTTATAAGTTAAAGATATTTCTAATCCCCAAGTTTGTGAAGGGAAAGATGTAAATCCAAACTTAATTTTATCTTAAGTAAATCACTGCATTTCTACTGTCTCTCTTTGGTCCAATGTGCTTCCCTAAACGTGTCATGTTGTGTGGAGGTTGAAGTGGACCTGTAGGGAAATGTCAAACTGAAATGTGGTTTAATTTGAAAGTTGTTTTTTTTTTTTGTTTAGTCATTTTTATATTCAAAAATAAACCTTTTAGACATCATGTGGCTCAAACCCTGATCCAGCCCATTTGTATGCTGTATAATCTAATTAGTTCACCTTACTTAAAAAATATTTAGCAAAATAAGTTTAAGATTAGTGAGTAAGAAAACCTCATTTATTTTAAGTAAGCAGTACTAAATCACGTAGTACAATAAAAAAAAATAATTCAATTAAGTTTATGTAAGTTATTTGTCATGTGTCATGTTAACTTTTGGGGGTTTTTTGTGGACTGTTTGATACAAATGTAACCCCACGTAAAAGGAATAAATACCCAAATTTTTCAAGGTCACTTAAATAAAGCAAACCAATTTTATTGAGTGAGTCCTTGCTCTTCCTTTCTTTCTCTCTCTCTCTCACTTCTTTTATTAAAGTTTTATTATCTCTAGTGGCCTTTATTTGAGAGTGGTCAGACATGAAAGTGGGTAATGAGAGAGGAGGAAGACATGCAAGCGAGCATCATCAGGCCGGGACTCAAACCTGTGAGAGCCCCATCAAGGACTAATAGGCCTGCATAGGTAGGTTGTGTTTTGCCCCTGCGCCACCACAGCACCCCTTTCTCCCACTTCACAGAATTAGTGATTGCATCAAATATTGGAAATACACAATTATATACAAAAAATATTCCGTTTGGTAAAATATACGATAAGGATGAATTCACTCTCCCTCTTGATCATCACTGTTGCTTGCAGGTTCAAAGGTTCCAGCTTGAGATTTTTGCAAGTAAAGAAAAAGAAATTAATGCCCAACCCCCCCCACCCAAAAAAAATTAGTTAGTAGACTGTGGTGACATCTCTAGTATAGGTTGACACAAAGTGGTAGTCCTGTCTTTGACAAGCACGGACTGTTATTTTTGGTGACTAACGTTAGCATATTGCTAACAGCCTAGCTTAAGATAAAAATTGCCACGAATGAACGTGTCTGTAACGTTGCACAACTAAACAGCATTATAATCATTAAGATTAAGATAAGTGTCACAGATGTGTGCAGCAGCCATCTGGGTGGTGGAGCCGTAGGAGAAGCGTTGTGCACTGCAGTCTGACAGCAAACACAGGGCCGTAACACAGAGCCTGGAGGCCGGTGGGGGATCTACAATCCTATTTACAGTTTTCCAGACAATAGTGGAACACACAAAAAACATGTTTTTTGTTATTGTTTTTTTTGGACTGTTGTAACCATTAAACAATCAGTTCCACTTTATAAGTGGAGACACATTGTTGATGTAACCATTGTGAAATGACTTGCTATTAAGTAAGTATTGGAAAAATTCAATGTATTTTTATATTGAAGTAGTGTACGGCTGTTTCAGGAGGTGCAAAAAGTAACTAATGAAATAACTTGTATCTATGCCATCAGTCCCTTACACTCAGTGTAAGTCCCTCCTTACCAGTCAACTAATTTACCAATAAAGTCCAAAATGGCCAGAGAAGAACCTTTCAGAAAAGTTCTAGTTAACCTGAAAGCTGAATGTGTGTTGCTGTTGTATGAAGACTGATGAAGGTCTTAAACTTCAGGTGATGCAAGTTGTTTCCTTCCAGATTAAGAATCGCCAGACTATAGAGAGGAGCCAGAGCGTCAGAGTCTATCTGGGAGATGTTGTTGTTACTCAGCTGCAGCACCTAGACAGACACACAGGCACAAACTTTGTACACAGAGAATTATTTTCAAAATCATGAGAGAAGACGTCCTCATGTCTGATTTACATTCATTTTACACTCTTAATTATTACCATCATTCTTTTTACTCAGAACAGAGTGAACTACCATTGTTTTACCCTAGAATGTATTCTGACAGTTCCTAAGGATTGATTTTATGCACTTATTATTTTTATATTGATCCATCCTGTATATAACAGGCTTGTCTTTGTGGGATTTAGAGGGGTGCTTGTGCCTAACTCTAGCTGTCAGTGGGCGCAGGTTTTTTAAAATCTGTACTCAAAATTCAAACAGAACTCCTAGATCAGTGGTGTCCAAAGTCATTCCTCAAGAGCCAGTATTCAGCATGTTGTCCCTGCTTCAACATACCTGCAGGCTTCTGCAGAAGTTTATGACATGTCTGCTCCAGCACAGCTTATTCAAATTGTCCATCTAAAACTGCAGAACACTGGAGCTGGTCACCATTTCACTAGATCAGAGGTGGGATCTGGGATGGGCTCACTGGTGATCTAGAACTTTTCGATGTGTCCTAAATAAAATTGCTGAATAATTCCAGTATTCAGTCAAGTTCTCAAGAGTCCTGCTAATTATTTGACTGAGGTGTGTTGGAGCAGGGACACATCTAAAGCTGGCAGAGCACCAGCCCTTTACAACTGGAGTTGCCCATCTCTGCAGTAGTTAATTACAGTTTATATCGACTTTATTTACCTCAAGTCCAGGCAACATATCAAGGCTGCCTTGCTCCACCACTGTCAGTCTGTTGTTGTGTAGAAAGAGCTGTCTCAGCCTAGAGAGGCCCCTGAACACCCCAGGGCCAACAGACACCAGCTGGTTATAACTGAGGTCCAACTTTTCAATGTTGTCCAAGTGTTCCAAGCTTGAAGGTTGAAAACAGAAAGTATTGCATATGATTGTCCAAAACTCAAAGACAGAAGAAAAAATCTAGAATAGGGATCTGCATATGCCAACTTTTGGATGCATCACTGCTCCAACACACCTTAATTTCCTTTCTAGCATGTCCTGTTCACGAACCGTACCCGTTTAAAATGAATAGCTCGTTCAGTTGATTCAGGTTTGTTTTAGCAGGAATGAATCCAACAGTGGCAGAAGGGTGGCATTTGAGGACAGGAGTTGCAGACCCCTGGTCTAGGACATCATCATCACCTCTTTAGTACATTGCTCAAATGAAATTATTTATCAGTTTGTTATTCACTTTGACCCTAAACACTGGGAGTTTTTGCCAGCTTTTAGATAGCTTTTAAAGTACTTACAAAAATCATATACCTAAAATCTACATTTTATCATGGGTGAATTTTCTATAATAATAAACCAACACAAACACATGCATGATTAAAAGGAAAAGGAAATTGATACATGGTTTTCAGCATTTTCTATGAACACAAATCTGAGAAATGTGTTCCATTACATTTTATTTTAATGTTTAAACTCATGTAGGAGGAATAGCATACATGTATGTTGAAACAACATACTCTTGTATAACTGCCTACCCACATCACAGTTATGCACAACTCTGTATTGCTGTGTCCATAAAATCTAAATAAAATAAAATATTTTTGTTATAATATAGTAAGATTTGAAAATGTTCTCTCTCAAAAATCTGCGTCTTTGTGAAACTCAGACAGGTACCTGAATCCAGATAAATAATTTAAATTGTTGTGCTCCAGTCGGAGCTCCTTGAGAGCAGACAAGCTGGAGGAGAAGTCCACAGGAAGAGTCGATATCTGATTCCAGCTGAGATCCAACTTTTCAAGGAAGGATAAAGAAAAAAAAGCCTGCAAATACAAAGATGAGAAACTTCTTATTCTTTAAATAATAATTTTTAAGTTATTTCTGTCCCACTGAAATTTTAAGTCGAGCAAGACAGTAGTTTTTTCAATTCAGTTTCCAGTTTCCTTTTCTTTCAATGCTAATTCTTAGAAACAATATTTTATCTGCACCCTTGTCATGATCTGCTTCTGCTTCTGTCTTGTGAATTGTTTTGGTGATTGCTTTATATTTGACACTTTTAAGTCCTTCCAATAGAATTCTGGCCTATTTCTTCCAGCAGAACTTGTATAAATGAGTGATGTTTGTTGGACATCTTGCTCGGACAAACCAAAGCAGCTTGACCCACAAATTATGCCACTTGGTGACTAATTTGATGATGTATTCAGGGTCTTTGTCAATTTTGAGGTCCTATTTGTCCCCAAGCCATAGTTTCCTGGCTGGTGACTTGCTTTGTTTAAAGTCTTTGCATATAATGTTCTTCTTCATGATGTCACGCATTTTCTGAAGCAGACCCATGCTATCCATCCATCCATTATCTAACACACTTATCCTTGCGTGGTTGTGACATACCCATCCTGTTTGTGGGAAATTATGTAAACCTAAGCTTAAGTATCTCCACTTTTCAATCAAATGTATTTCAGTCAATTCTCAGCTAATGTTTTTGCCCTTATTCTTCCATCTCTTTCTGCCTACCTGTGCTTGTATTTCTTTGATATGACTGTTGGTCAGCACCAGCACCCTCAGGGACCACAGTCCAATAAAGGTTCGGGTTTCTATGATGCTCAGATTGTTTCCTCCAAGCTTCAGCAGCCACGTACCGTGAGGGAGGCCCCTGGGCACATGTTCAAATTTGCCATTGCGGCAGTCCACCAGGTCAGCGTGCTCATAGCAAACGCACTGGTGTGGGCACACATGTGAGCTTCCCACAGGCAGGAGCACCCACCCAGAGAAATGAATGGAAAAAATCACGAGGAGGATGGAAGACAAAGGAATGTTCATATTTGTGGGAAAACTAGCAAAAAGGAAATATAATTGGAGGCGTAGTTAGAGGAAAGGTTAAATGAAGGTTGATTGTTTACATCTCCTGTTTTCCGCTCCAAACACAGTGGTCACCTCCATGCAACTGTGGGGGAAAAAACAAAACAAGAAAAACAAAGAGCATTTACAGCAAGGTTTACATTCACACCAGTAGAAATGTTTTAAACCTTTTTAGTGTTCCAGTTATTCTTTAGGACAAAATGCCTTTTTTGTCTACCTGCTCTGCAGAAACTGGGCAGATTGAGTCCATCAAAACTGCTTTAGAATTTGTTTGGTTTGTGCTCTTTCCCTCTTTCCAGATGAAGTCTACATTGGTCAGTTTTAACAACCATCCTGTCTATCTCAGCAGATAAGTATGATCTTTGAAATATCCCTGAATGATGCCCATGCAAACAGTAATGCAGAATTTTAAATTCTACTAGATAAAATTTATTACATTTTTCCATTAGCAGATCCGGCACCAGTAACACACGGCTCCTTCTTTAACGTCTGCTCAGAGCTCCAGGATGATCAGTATGTGCAAACTAAATGCTAATAAACCATCATCAACATTTCCCAGAAGATCAATATGGTCTCAAAATGTAAATCAAAGTGTCCCACAGATAACATGTATTTAATGCACTTTGGCGCTCAGACCAATCCATTACATATTTATGAGACAAAAACTTAGGAAATTCATTATTTACAGTGGAGTGAGGTTTCCCCATTCTTTTATTATTTTATTTATTTTGTGTGTGTGTTATGTTATTGTCCGAGGATACATGTGGCTCAGTTTCATCACTTACGATTAAACAATAAAAGATTAAAATTATGAAAAAACATCAGGTTTGATGCTTCTTGAGTTAAATAACACTGAATGGCTTCAGATTTCAGTGTATTTAGGTGAGTTTTGGTGCTTTCTATTTTGTTATTGTCCACAAAAAAAGTTTGTGTGGCTGCTGCACATTTTCAAAGCAGGTAAAACGTTTGCAAATATTTATGTTCATTTTTATGCATGCCGACTTGTGCATAATATATGGCGCCACACAGTTTTTTGTGCGTACGCATACTTCATACGGGAGGCCCTTGAAGTGGGGAAGCTTACACCGTGGGGGTGAGGGCACCATTAGGAAAAGAATATTGCAGAAATAGTGAAGCAATATCCGTGGTCATCAGTCAGGAACATAAAGCTTGGGCACAAAAGGGTCTTCCACATAGGATCTAATCAGAATCATATCATAGATAATAAAGTATCTTAAAGTCAAAACAGTATTTGTTTTGTAGTGATCATCACAAAGACCTGGTCTCAGTCCCACAGAAAATGTGTATATCGAGCAGCAAAAGAGTGTGTTAGTCAGACAACCTACAAGCCTGATCAGTTCAGCTGCACCACTTCTGTCAAAAGGAATGGACAAAATTCCAGCAAATTACAGTGAGACGATTGTGGAAGGACAACCAAAACATTGGACTCAGGTTGAACAGAGTAATTCTATCAAATACTAAGAAAATTGATGAATATGTCTGAATTTGACAAAAGTAAGAAGCAATGAACAAAAGCCTTCGTCCGCTTTGAGAAGAGATTAAACTGCAACGTTTTTGCAATGCCAGCAAACATCCCTGAATACATAGATCTTCACTCTTCACATAAGACAAATTACATTCCAATGATAGCTTTACCTCATCTTGGTATTTTTTCAACTCACCTCTTCTGCTGCTGAAGATTCTGAACATCATGTTGCTGGATCTCAAACTTTTTCTGTTCCTTCATCAGCTAACTGACAGTGAGATAAAGGCACCAGTACAGATAGCAGCATAAAAAACAACTAAACACAAATCAATGTTGATGATGGAGGCTTTGACAGCAGACGGCTTTGTTAATAATCCATTAATCTCTGTCAATCACCAAATGCTTCCACTGATCTACTGATCTCTCTGCAGTGATGGAATTTATGTAGTCGTTTCCTCCCTCTTATATCACGTTAATTCCTCTGCAGTGCCCTCCCATCTGTCTGTTCCTGCATAGTTTATATCATATAAAGAAAGTCAGCTTAGTGTTCAGAGTCTCTGTGTTTGCATTTTTAGAAAACATCACGGAATCAGTTTTATTTATTCTGAAAAGTTTATTAGGGCAGTGCCTTGCAAAAGCAAACTATACATGTGCTGCCTTTTGTAAGTTAAGCTGGACCAGCAAGGTTGAAAACTGCACTAGAGCACCCCCTGGTGGATATTTTGTTATGTTGTTTGGTGACGCTAAACAAAGGAAAATAGATCCAAGATGGTGGAACGCAACACCGAACAGTTCATAGAATGCAGCTGATTGTTATCTTCACACGTTGTGTT
>CAEFZX010015964.1:0-14721 GCA_903066825.1 Alfaro cultratus | reverse complement strand
TGGAGAACTGATCTACACAAGGAGGAGGTAATTAAGCCATTTCATTCCAGTGTTTTGTACCTGTGGCACATCTAAAAACTGCAGGACACCGGCCCTCGAGGACTGGAGTTTGACACCTGTGCTGTAAAAGGTGAGTGAAAAAGAGGAACCTTTGGTTGGATCCTCCAGGCAGCTTCGAGCCAAGATCGAGATGGACAAAGAACTTAAGAAGAGCCGGGCTAACAGCGCTGAAGACTGTCCTGCGCATGGGGACCAACCCATCAGCCCCGCAACATGTGGCTTCGAATCGCACTTCTCTCATCAGCTGGGTTCAGACCCCAAAGACAAAGATGAAGATAAAGGCAAAGATGAAGACCCTAAAGACAAAGATGAAGACCAAGGCAAAGACAATGAACAAAGGCAAAGAAGAACTGTGGCGTTCCTTCCCTGAGGTCGGCTCGTCTACATCGCAACAGACCAGAAAGACAGAGACCTGCCACTCTAAGTTAGTACTCTTCCTGCCAGCACCCAAGTCCTGTGTGACCTCACCACTGATGCAGAGAAGAAAGCTCATCAGACCTACAGAGATCCCAGCCTTTGTCGCTCAACCTCCTCCTGCTGCAACACCGTATTCATCATCAGGCCAGTTCTGGGGTTCGAAACTATACTCCCTCCGTCTCTCTCAAAGGTTCCCTTTTTAGTTCTTAGTGTCAGCGTTAGGGAAAGATAGGCTAGATGATTGATTTTACTTATTTGATTATTTCTGCTACTGAATTAAGCTGTACTGACCCTTGCAAAAATGCCTTACTAATAAAATACTTAGCATAAAGAAAATGTAAAAGATGTGGACATTCAATTAATGAGTCACCTCAAAGTTCTTTGATGGTAGTAAAATAGCTATGATGTTTGATTGTGAGGAAGAAAAAGTAGAAAATGTTTTATTGGTTGCATTTAGCCCAAAACTAAATGTTAAACAACATCCTTGGGACTCGCCCGAGTCACTAAAACCAACCTGGTTCAATAACAAGTGCAAATTGTAAAGAGAGAGAAAGAGCGATCGTTATCAGGTGAGCTCTGTGAAGTTGGCTGCAAGCTGCTCAGTCTGGCTAATTCACAGGGGGAAGAAGGGTGGGACACCTGGAGATGTAAGACATCAGAAACCAGGCAAATCTTTTCTTGAAACCAGCTTAAACAGAGTTTACTTCAGTTCTGGACAGGATAAATCCCAGCAGATTTAGGAAACTCAATTCACCCGTTAGACGGAGAGCTGGAAGCACATCTCCCCTCTCAGAAGAGGAAGTAGAGAGTAAGAGTAGAGAGGGAAGGGGGGGGGATGTTGCAACAACGACAAGAACTCCACTTTAAAAATTCAGGAGGTTTCACTGACCTTTGGGTGGCTTCAGAGGCCACTGAGTAACAGATGTGGCACATAATGAGTTTTTGATTCATGCCTGTCTTCAGTTCTCCCTCTCTTGGTCTAACATTTTTGTCTGTTTAATGTAGCTGCTGCAGCTCCTTCTCCTCCTATCCTGTTTCCTCTTCCTACCATCTTTACATTGCGCTGACTTAAAGGCAAGAGTGATAGTAAATCTTTAATATATTGTGATCCTAAACCGTTCAGTGGTTTATAAACTAACAAGAGTATTTTAGAGTCTATTCTCTGAGCTAAAGGGAGCCAGTGGAAGGCCTTTAGAACTGGGGTGATGTGCTCTATCTTCCTGGTGTTAGTCAGAACAGCAGCAGCAGCGTTCTGGATTAGCTGCAGCTGGAAGATTGATTTGTTAGTCAGACCTAACTTTCTCCAAGGGTTAGAGTTCAGGCTGTATGACAGTACCGAGACTGTAAGTCTTGATGACTTTATGACAGCAATAAATATCTATTGCATCTGTGACCAATTTATAGTTCAAACCCAAATGTTCGTCACACTTTAATGGAGCCTTTCCACTGCTTTCGTCTCTCTTTGATGTCTTATTTTGTCATTGATGATTTAAGATTAGCTGGGAAACACTGAATTTTGCTTCGCTGGATTACAAATTGCCGAGATGACTAGATAAAATACTGCCACAGTTTTTGTTTTTTTTGCTACTCTGTGCCAACTTGCTCGTCTGCATCAACATGCTGTTTGCCTCGTCCCCTCATACCCTCTGTCTCGTCTTTGTTCTTCTTCTATTCACCATGCCAACATAATAATCACCAACTGGAGCTGCAGCGTTGCTGAAAGATTATATTCTAGGTTGCTTTGGTTAAATTTATACATAGAAAAGGCAGAAGCATATATTTTCGCTTCACAGAAGAAAATCTCTTCCAAAACATTAATTCTACAGAAGAATCAGTGACCAAGACAGCCAATACCTTGCACAGAATTTTCTAAGAGTGAATGTGTTTCTGATGTTTGGACTCACTGACAGGTTGTGCCTGCTGGTTTTAGCACCAGAGGTACCACCCATTTAGCCTCTTTCCACAACAATCAGTAACTTTGAGCGGCGAGACGGTACATGTGTGCCTCACCAGGCTTGTAGATGCTTGGAAAGACAAAGTGCAGAGGGGAGGGAGGAAGATGGAGGACGGTCCTTTGTGGATTAATAGGAGCACAGAGTAAACTCTGCTCCGGGGTGAAAGTCCAGCCATCTTAAATTCTTTTGCTGCTTAATCTGCACCGTAAATGGCAAAAATAAATAATGCAGATGATCGAGAATTCCCTCTGAAAAGCAGACTCATGGCTGGCAGACATGCAACACTTGGAAGATGACTATTTTAGTTAAAAAGAAAATCCTGACGGTTCCAGAGTTGGTATTTATTAATTATGGAAAAGTTAAATATCTGTTTGGAATGAACTAAAGTGGGCACATGTCATGCTTTGATCATCTTAGTTGTTTTGTAAAATCTCACACAAACATTCATCACTGAATACACATGGAATAACTTTTATAAATAAAACACGTTTTTTTAAAGGGGCACTATTCTGAAATTTCCAGGCACACTTTGCCTTTTTGTAGCATTAACTAATAACTATATTATCTGCAGTTGTTACAAAAATGCTATATATATCAAATATGACATAGAAGAAATTTGACTTTGTAATTTAACACCTTTAAATTGATTCTCTGTCTCTTTAAACACTCCTGCTCTCTCTGAAGCTCTGCGTTCAGGAACTCACCACAACATGACTCCTCTGTTAACCCTTCAACAATATTTTACCAGCTTTGCACTGAGAAGTAGCTCTATCATGAATTCGGCAGAAGCACATTCCCACAAGTAATTTGTTAACTGCCACTGGCTAGTCTGAAGGAGCTGAATGGGGGAGCCCTGCTCTGTCAAGATGGAAACGGCGATCTTGAGGAAGAGCCACGTCTTGAAGACGGAGATCCACCCAAGTGTTTTTAAACAGCTGAATGGTTGCCATGGAAATTAAATGATTTCTCAGACATGCACGAGCGAATCAAGGCAAAACTCCACGCAGGTTTTTGATGATGTAATAATATTATAATATATTGTAGAGCTCACAGGGGACATGAACTGCTCCTTTAAATGTATGCAATACATGTCAATTAAAGAACATTTCAATCAAAGATCTTAACAGTGGAACAAAAAGGAATGAGAGAAGAACAAAAAAAGAATCAAAAGACTTTATAACAGAAAATGTTAAGGTGGAGAAATACTGCCACCATTCCAACTGATTAAATATCGATGCAGAATAATTAAGAAACAAAATCTGATGTAAAGCAATGGGAGGACACTAAAAGACAAGTTCTGTAAATTATGCAGCAAGTGCAGCTTTTCATATGCTGATAGTCAAATAACAGAGGCTGGTGGAAGTCAGTTTAACTCACACTTTAACACTTCCTGTCTTACCTGCTGTGGCTGCCTCTTCCAGTAGATGGCACTTGAAGTTACCTGCATATAAAAAGTTGTATCTCAGTTTCTAATAGTGATATTGATGAGAATTGGAATCTAGGAAAGGATATGATGAATATGACATTTTTCTTTTCTTTTTTGCTCAAAGAAATCAGCGTCTGCATGCATGTTGCTTCTTTCTCTTTCTGACCTGACGGTCCATGTCAGTCTACTCTAATCTGTAAAGTCCTGTGTGTGATTCCTTGTTTAAAATAATAGACACTGTATCTCTCTCATCCTGAGTTGTTCCTGCACTCGTCCCGTCATCTGTTGTGGATCAGCTAGATTCAATCTAAATAAAACGACACATCTGACAGTTATTATTATGCTTTGGTCTTATACTAATGCTAAAAGGGATAAAATAAGAGATAAATAAGCAATACGTCTCAGCTGTGGTTAATTACTATAATTTTAAGCTTTGACCAAGTGTCACCGTTGTATGTTAAGTGCCATTTTCACAACAGCCCACCATGAATATTTGACAGAGACAGACACAAGCAACAGTTATAAAACAAGAATAAAGAGATTAGGCAAACACTCCAAACACACACACACCCCCTTGCATTCCCATCAAAATGAGGACTTTGTTGACTTCAGTTTATTTTAACTCCATTTATGCCTCACCCAGACAGTTTCCCCTAACCCTGATCATTTGTTCCTAACATTAAAAGGCCTGTATTCTGAAAAAATGACTTTTTTGAGCTTCACATCATGTAATAATGTTATTCCCTCATCAAAAACATTCCTGGAGTGTTGCTTTGATTCTCTTCATGAAAGTTTAAGAAATCTTTTGATCTCCCTTGGCAACCATTGCTGTTTAAAACGCCTGGGTGGACTTGATGCCACCTTCAAGGCACAGCTCTGTGTCCAAGCTTCTGACCTTCTGCCTCACAGAGCAGCCCTCCCCCACTCAGCTCCTTCAGACTAGCCAGAAGCAATTAGCAAACATGTGGTGGAACTGTGCATCTGCTGAACTCATGATAGAGCTACTTCTCAGTGCACCGCTGGTAAAAATGTTGTTAATGGGTTAATAGAGGAGCCATGTTGTGATGACTTTCTGAAGGTGGAGTTTCAGAAAGATACGGAGTTTTTAAAGAGACAGAGACCCAATTTCATGGCATTAAATTAGAAAGTCACATTTTTTTTATGTCATATTTGATATGTGCAGCATTTTTACCACAACAGAAGTTGTGGTAAGAAACAGAAAATTGCAACTGATTGCAATTTTCTGGCCAATCTTTAAAAAGCCTGTCCTGCCAGTTTTTTTTTGTCTTATATGTCACACAGTTGGCAACAGTGGGGAGACCATTGCTTACTGCTAATATCCAGAGATGATCTGGTGGATGGGTCTATCAGTCGCATCTCTCTCACTGGAGAGCAGAAGAGAACAGTGGGGGATTTTTAAACTTTTGCTGAGGTAGATAAGTTTGGGAGATCAGCTTCACATGTAAGTATCGGCCGCCAATTTTCTCCCAAAGGAGGAAATTGGCGCAGATAAATTGGCTGACCGATGAACCAGTGCGCAGAAGGTAACATAGTTGCTTGATTATGCTATGAAATTATTCCATATGCCCCTTAAGCCAAAATGTAATTCACACCATATTGCTACACCTAACTAGTACAGTGCAGCAGGACTGCAAAAAAAAAAAGAAAAAAAAAAAGGGAGAAGTAGGAACAGGTTCTTAGATTCCACAAATGATCTGCCCTTGTGGGTAAAAGTGGTCTTCTATACTGTATGTAGCAAATACAAGTACAAACACAAACACACATTAGTCATCATTATCATGCAGTCAGCCAGTGGAAAGCTGACTGGATGTGTGGCCTGGCTGTGATGATTTCTGTCCCTGCCTGACCAGTTAATATCTGCTGCTAGTTTATAGCAGCAGGTATTAACTAACCCTAAAATCTTTAAAATCCTATCTCGCTCTGTTCCAGATAATTAGATGTGTTATTAATTCATGAAATATCAGTGCAGTTTAATGTGGATTCACCACGTTGCCTAATACTGTTCTGCTTGTCCCCTCTCAGGTTGATGTTGATAAATACATTTTCTTCTTTGCCAAAAGTATTTACCCGCATCCTGCAGGTCTGACAGCTTCAGCTCTTCTGAGAAGCATGTCTGCAAGGTTGAGGAGAATGTCTAATGTCATCCTTGCTGAAGAGCATTTGCAAGGTCAGACACTGTTGAAGGACTGTGTCACAAGCTCCCCTCTAATTCATCCCAGATGTTTTCTGTCAGTTTGAGGTTAGGACTCTGGCCAATCAAGTTTTTCCATACTAAGGTTATTCATCTCACAACAGGAGGATGAAAATGATTTAATATGTATTGTTATGTTGGAGCATTAAGAATTCATTTCTCTGGAACTAATGGCCTGAGCTCAACTTCTGAAGGACGGCCCTACATCATTATCCCATTTGGGCCAAATTTTACTCTAGACCCGGTGAAGTCACCAAAGTCCTTTTCCCGCAGTGAGGCTGTGGTGGTTTTTAATCACTGCTCTGCTGGGTGGGGTTGTCCTATAGATGAACAGTCCCAGCGTCAGAAAAGCAGCTAAATGTGATCTGCATGTAATACGAACACAACACAATCAAACAATGTCAATGTCAAGGAAGAGAGCCAGGAAAGACTGTGAGCAGTGAGACAGTTTTGACAAATGGTGGGTCAAATTTTTGTTTGGCATTTGCCCTTTTGATGCAACCAGTGACTCTAGCCCCTGGCCAATCAGTGACCGACATTTTTCTGATGTCACATCGTTAGATCCAGCACGCTTGGAAGCAAAGTGACAAAGATTTCAAATAAAGGGGCTGGGATCCTATAGCCGTTACTAATGGAAACCCCTTATAACTGAGTACAGCTTAATCTAGCAGCGCTGAGTAGCCACTAGTGGAAATGAGTCAGAAGTACTGTTGTCCTGGTAACTATCAAACCCAGACTCCACAAATTGACTCTTGTCTCTCTATTGGTCTAGATTCCAGAAGCTACATGGTTTTCTCAACTTAGTTATCTCATGTCTTTTATTCAGATTATTCAGATTGTTTTCTTTTTGATAAATCTGACCTTTTTTTCAGATGTTGCAGCAAAGACTGAAGACCCTAAACTTCTTCAAGAAGCACCGTGTGCTCTGCCACTTCTTGTGGACGTTTTTGGTGTTGCATCTCGAGTCCAGTCTGGACGACGGGAAAGTTTCTAAATGTTTACCCTCAGCACCTTAAAAGTGTTGGTGTAGTACCGTAGAGCAAAACATTAGTCTGCTTAAGATTGAGGAAAATGGACTTAATATGTAAACACGTTATTTTGTGGTATTTTATTGTGGCAACAATGAAGGTGGGAATAAAATGTATTACAGAAATCTTCAGACTTTTTGGAAAAGCATGTCTGTGCTCGGTCAGAGCACCACAAACAGGAATACTGCTTTAAAAGTAAACGTAATCATCGTCAAAAAGGTGACTTTAGTAAACTGTCTATGTCAAGTAGTTCCATTTTTGCGTCTAAACAGCAGAGAAGAATTGTCTTTTGAATGTATTGGTGTTTCTTTGGGCAGTTCAGTGGTGCAGGAAGAAGGCTCTGGTTTCCTGCCCGAGGCTTTTGTGCTTGGAGTTTCCATGTTTGGGCGTGAGTGTGGTCTTTTCTGGTGTGCTGACTTCCTCTCACTCTTGAAGAAACATATATGACATACATGTTATTTTGACAAATGATTAACATCTTCTTGAAAAATATTAGGTGGAAAATATGGACTCAGATTTAGTAACCAGACCTGCTTTAACTCAGTAGCAAATTTTACAGCCCAAATAAGAAAACAGTCAAACCCAAAAAACTGTGGAACTGTCTTTTATTATCTACATAAATCTGCATATGTAAAAATTATTGAAAAGAGCAATCATTTCTGGAGAAAGCAAACTTTCTCCAGTTCCCATAGTTTCTGTATATTTTCCTGTTAGATAAATGTTTTTATTCCATCGCCTCAGTGTGCACTTAGAGTGGAGTCTGTGCACTTTTGAGCTTGTTTGCCTTTGCAACATTAAGTGGCCTCATGCTGTGATGCAAGGGGCCGAGTTGTTTGTGCAGCATGGTGAATTTGAACTGTAAACCTTCCAGTTCATCCGTGAGGAAAGACTTTTGCATTATTCCTTCTTTGCTTGGTTGCGATGCATGTTTTTTTTTTTTTTTCTCGCCGAGTGGCGTTAGTTTCAACAGTGTTAGCATTTATCCAACAGGTCTTCTTCTGGAGGCTTGGGACCAGATTTACATGATCTATAGACTGAAATTTAGTCCATATCCATGTAAAAACCAACTCAAGCTCAATCAGTATGGATTAAGAGCATCTTGCCACATATCAGCCTAAGGGATTTAGGTCTAGATTTTACCTTACATCAAATTGTAAGGTAATACTTCAATTACCTTACAATTTGATGACTAAATTGTAAGGTAATGAGTGTATTGTGGTGTAAGCCATTCCACTGAAACCCGGGCTCTGGGTTTAAATTTGTTGTCACACTGGAGGGTCCCAGTCTGGCCCAGTCTCAGACTTTTTGCAGTTCAGCAGGTTTTCTTTCAGAATTGTCCTGTATACATTTCCAAGTTCCTTGTTCCTGCTGAAAGTTTCTCCAGACCATGATGCTGCCAACCACCATGTTTCATCGTTGTGATGGTTTTTGGTGTAATGTGTAAAGTCCAGATATATTTGTTCATGGGTGTGCGCCCTTCTCTATGTTTTTGCATCATGGCTGTAGCAAACTTTTGAGGGAACTTTTCCTTGCTGCAGACAAAAAAAAAATAAAAAAAAAATGCAAAATGTAGTCTGTCTACAAACCTGGGTCTCAGTTCGGTTTAAGTTATTTGTGGTGCAGTTTGAGTTCATGTGAATGGCAAGTGGATCAGAAACCGCTCCAAAAGCAGGAAGTGAACTAAATCACAGGGTATTCTGTGTAAATACAACTAAAACAAACATTTGCAGGTGAAATGGCTCCAGTTTTTTTTTCTTTTACAAAAGACAAAAGAGAAATCCTAAAGCTGCTTAAATTTGACACCACTTCATTGTCGTTTACATTTTGTGAACAATGAAGTGGCGCTTAGTGTCTTTTTCTCAGATTTTTGTGTTGTTTCCGTCAGTCAATCCTGGTACTTCGCCACTATAAACAAGGCAGGACCAGGTTGTTCAGAGAGTTTGGTCGGTTTGACAGTGCAGTGTGAAAGTGAACTGCAAATGTTGCAATTTTGGTCCCCAATCGAACTAAGTCTCCCTGACCACTGGGGTTTGACAATATACCAGATTTCACTGAATACATTGAAGTTTTGCCGTTGTGACAAAACGTGAACAGTCGTGGAAGCATGGATAATTTTACAAAGCATCGTAGGTGAGCTAAGGTGGCTTTAGTGTAAGCTGGGGTTTTGATGTGTGTAATGTTATGGTTTCCTCATGCATGTCTGGTTTTTCTCTTTGTACTCCTGCATCTACCTGCAGCCAAAAAGCAGTCATGATCGGTTGCTTGATGACTGTAAAGTGACCTTAGTAGGAGAAGCAACTGTGGATGTTTGTCGCTGCACTGAACTGCTGAGCTCTCTGTGGTGTACCCCACCTTTAAACATGATGATTGTATCAATTGGAGGTAATTCCACTTAATTTTAATTCTATGTCCTATTTTCTGTTTTCCATCTTTCCAGTTGATATGCTCTGTGCTTTCAAAAGTGTAATACTCACTTTTGAAAATAGCCAAAGTTGTTGTTTAGCTATTTTTAAGTAAGATTAATTATTACGATGTGTTCTCTTTTAAGTTCTGGTGGACTGAACCCCTGAGTGTCTCCTCGTTGTTAAGCCCGAGCCAAAAATGTCTCCTTACAGCTTCAGTGATTTCAACTCTAAGGGATCTGCTAAATATCAAAGTTATGTCAGTTGTGACAGAATGCAATAACTCTTGAGACTTTTCTTTCAAGATTCACCAGGGCCACAGTCAGTTCACTGTCCTCCTGTATGGCCTTACTGAGACGACCCGGCCAAGGTCCGGTTGGTTCGCCTAACAGAATGGCTGTGTGTATGAAAAGCAGCTCAAATCTGAGCCCTCAATCAGCCAGAGAGGAAAAACAGCACATTCACTGAATGGATGAGCTGCATCTAAAACCTGATCATGTTTTTGAGACATAGGAACAAAGGCCGAGATGATGTACTTGAAATTAAATTACTTTTCTTTTGCAAGAAGCACATTAAGTTCTCTCATTCTAGTCCAATGTAAGGTTGTACTTTTGCAATGAAAACAAAAAAACAGTCTGGACATTTTGACGTTCCTTTAGAGTAGTTTTCTATGTAAAACATCTTAAAAAGAAGAATATCTAGTATCAGCAGGTGAACAGACATACAGTTTTGTGTAAAGCAACTTAGCTTGTCTGGCATAAAGACAGGGCCAAGTGTATCATCTCTAGAAATGTCTTTTACTTCTCCACTGCTTTTCTTACAAGCGTATGATTTTAAATTGCTTTCAGGCCCATTATAAGTCTCTTATCATGCTCACAATCCATTACGTTGTGTTTTTTACAGCCTCAGAAAAGCTCTCCCGATCTAACTAGTTCGCTCTTGCTTCGTCTGAACACACCAAACAAAATGCCTAAAATAAAAACACCCACACGTGTGTGTGTGTGTGTGTGTATATATACGTTTACCGTCGACACCTTACTGAAAATTTGAACAGGTATTTTCCTGAAACACCACCTTTGGGCGTTTGGCATTTTGTTTTGTTTTCAGAATATACTGAACAAATTTGGTTCCCATGTTCCAGCAGTTTAACAAGGTGGCAGCTCTAGAAATCTAGACACACCTCGGTTTTGAAGTCACATTTGAGGATGACCATCACAGCAGCAAAAGAAAATTAAAAAACAAGCATTGGACTTCTTTTGAAATAGCTTAAACAGGAAATACAGAAATGGAAAAACAAGCCCCCAGTCGCAGTATGAACTAAACACCATGAAAAGAAGAAAGTTCAAGTCCAAAATTCAAAACTTCGTATTTAGAAAAACACATATACACATAAAAAAATGTCAAGTAGTGAAATGATTAATGTCTCCCAGTTTTAAAGGCATGCAGTAAATACAGTGTTAATGTTTAACAGTCAAAAATGTTGGAACATAGGGGAAAAATACCTTACTAATTCTTAATGTATTGACAAGTGCACCTATAATAAATATAAAATATGTATAAAATCATTTTTCTGAAATGGTGTAAGATTGTATGCTAGAGTTGTATTTTCTGGTAGCTTAAAGATAACATTTCAAGAGGAGAAATCTGCTTTTCAGACTCTGATTGGGAAAATAGTTGAAACTGATTTTTCTATTTCAACTGAACAGAGAACAGAGGAGCTTAATTTGTTTTCTTCCACTTTTCCTCCAGTGAGTTTTTGCTGTAAGCTTTTTTTCATTGTTGTTTATTTCACCTGTCTGGTTTTCTATTTTAACAGGTTAACAAAAGGATTACAAAGCTTCCTATGGATATTGTTAAATGCTTTGAGTTCTGTGTTGTTCATGTTAGACACAACACCAGACAGAAACCAGGTTCCTTTACGTCACTGATTGTTTCTGCTGAAACTGTAAAACAGCACAGGACCGGCTGTATTTGGCTGTGGAAAGACTTTGGTTTAAACACTGTCATAAATGTTTAAATATTTGGATTACTCCCTGCTGAAAGTGTGATGAATACCGTTTATTTACACACAAAGACCCGGGTCAGGCGGATCACCAGGGACGAGAGCCTCAGGAGAAAAAAATGTTGTCAACCACATACTTTAATAAAACACTTCCACATGTTTAGGACGACTTGAGCTTTACCGTTTTATGCACTTCCTAATTTTTAGTGTTTCTTCATATTAATGATCTAAAATGATAGTTTATGACACATCTCAGGCATGTAAAGATTCAAAAAAATAAACAGACAGGAAGAAACAGTAAATGAAGCAGCGTCTCATTTTTATGTCTTTTTGACAAAAAAGATGTTTTTATGTCAAAAAAAGAAGCAGAATACAACATTAAAGCCTGGGTATTTGTTGCTTGTTTGGATGTTTAGAAAACTGTAAATATAAATAAACAATAAAAACTGAAGAAAAAGCTTTAAAAATTTATGTTACATCAAGACAATCAGACCATGTGTCCGTTCTGGCTGTTGTGTTCTGTTTGCAGGAATATATTCATTAGTAACAATAAAGGACTTAATGGGAGATGTTGGATGGCTGAGATAATTGATTTAAATTTTTTTTTTATTCATTTAGTTTACAAGTTCTGTCAAATATGCCTTGCAGCGTGCTTAACATGGACTTCCTATGCTAAATATTTTAGTTCTAGTTAAAGTTCTGTAGTATCCTTTTGAAACACACACCAGGCTGTCCATCCTGAAGTTAATACCTCAGAGCAGCTGTAGAGGAGGCCTCCAGCTGCAGGTACCAGTGACCTCAGCTGGAGTAACAACACTTCCCGTCTAGTTCTGAGGAGCTTCTATCGCTGTGTGGTGGAGATCATTCTCTGCACCTGCATCACTGTGTGGCACAGCAGCTGCACTGCTGCTGAGAGGATGACTCTGCAGAGGGTGGTCAAGGCTGCGCAGAGGACTTCCCTCCACCACAACTAACTACAGTATATATCACATAAATTACTTTATTATTTATTTGTGCATTCGATTCTTAAAATCCAGTACTCGGTACAAATTTGGTTCGAAATTCAGACTTGAATTTTGTACTCAAATTTGGACGAAATTCAGAATTTGTGTATGAAATTTGGACTTGAGTAAAACAAGCTGAGGTGGTACGACAATAAAAAAATCCTTGAATCCTAGAGAACAGAATGTTTCTCAGGTTTGAACGTATTGCGTTCTTTGCCTCTCAGCTCCAGTTTGACATGAGGATTGCAGTTATTCATGGACTTGTCAGGGCCACTG
Source organism: Alfaro cultratus (assembly GCA_903066825.1). Taxonomy (NCBI): domain Eukaryota; kingdom Metazoa; phylum Chordata; class Actinopteri; order Cyprinodontiformes; family Poeciliidae; genus Alfaro; species Alfaro cultratus. The sequence goes on along the minus strand of CAEFZX010015964.1, from coordinate 1,939 downwards.
GAATATAATGTGCACACAGAAAGCAGAGAGGAACGGAAGGCAAAGCTACTATTATACATAGCCGTGGCAGTCTTGTACAGCACCTTTCATCAAGATTTATGTAAGAGAGCATTTAAAAGGCTTAAGAGAAACAGACTGCATGGCCCAAATGACTGGAAGTCTGACACTCTGCACTTGCGTCCTTTTCTAATCATAATCCTGGCAATAATATAATGGTCTTCTGTATTTTGCATGAAAGATTGATTCAATTAAGTGATTCATCCACAATTATGTAAAGATTTGAGTTACCTTTCACATCTGACAAACTGATTCATTTGGTTAGCCAACAGACGGGTGTATTTTGAGTTATTTTGTTGTACCTGACCATGTTTAACATTTTGTTTTGAGCTAAAACACTGACTTTAGATCTTATAAAGAAAGGACCTCTTGTGAATAATTCTAGCTGCGAGACGAATATTAAAGCTGCATCGTTGATACAGGCAGGTCCCAGGCATGACAGCCAGGCTGTTAACACCAACAGAGCACATACTGTCATGACTGTTAACTTATTTTTCATTTCTACCAAGTCGTTGATGTTTTTGGTATTTGGTGCATTTGCTCATTTTAAATATTAATTTGCTCAAAACTAAGAGTTTCCTTATTTTTTTATTTTGTAATGACAATAAGTCCCTTGTGATTGTTGAATGCCATCTTGGTAGCAACTCATTAATTCTGTTAATGAGGCTGGACCAATTTAGGAACTTCAACTTTTGTATTTATGGAGGTCCCTGACATCAGGTGTTGGTGGAAAAAACAGTGTAGTTCATTAAATTTCGTCATACCAAAATATTTATACATTTCTACATCTTAGATTGAATCTGTTGGCCTAATCAGATCCAGAGTCTACATCTCTGCATTATTCTTAATCATTTGTCTGCTTAGCTGTCTGCATTTTCTGTTTTACCATCATAACAGCGGTGTGAGGGTAGGGTAACACTGACGGTAACTCCGTCTTCAATAATTGCTTCTTCTGATGGTGTTTTATGGCCTTTGAACTCAACAATCAGCAATATCAACATCATTACCCAAAGTCAAATTCCTGCACTTTCAGCACCAATTAACCACTAACTGAAACAAATTGATCTCCATCCCAACAACACAGAGGAGCCACTACCCATAAAATCCTAAATCAGATTTAACAACACTAAAGCAACAGCAACTGTGAGCTGCTGCACAAATAAAAACAACTGATCACTGACAGATGAAGTAGTCATTATTTCTCCATATTGTTTTATTACCTTTGTATAGTTAAAGCCTACTGTTGTATTAAATGAAGATTCTTTTGAAACATGCGAACATCTGTAAACAACTAATTAACTCTGTTAATGTTAAATGTTTTGTTGTCCATCAGAAGATCCTAAAGGAAAACATTTGTCCACCAGTTGGTGACGTTATAAGCCTGAGTGCCGTAAGGTTGTACAGCAGGAAAACTATTCAAAGCACACCAGAAAGTTCACTTCTGAGTGGTTCTGCTAAAAATCCAGCAAAATGAAGGTTTTGAAGCAGCCAAGTCGAAGTGCAGACTTACATCTGATTGAGATGCTGCGTTGTGACCATAAATGCGCTGGTCATATTATGAAAACCCTTCAGTGTGGCTGTGCAGACGTTTTCAGAGAACTGTTTATCTCATTGTAACGTATCCCCGGCAACAGCCCGGAGAATGGATGTCCTTTACTGCCACAACAATTTTCTGAACTATAAACACGCAGAGTGAAAGGAACAGACCGGTTATTGAGTTTTACATGAATACTGAAGTGTTTTAATGGATCGAGCTTTTGAACCATTAGCACCATCTCCAGCATCTTAACAATACTCTTCTTATTTGTCTGTTTAACATTAACAGAGTGGTATGACAAAATTTAATAAATCAGGGTATATAGCCAAAGAACCGGCATATATA
>CAEFZX010015958.1:0-21733 GCA_903066825.1 Alfaro cultratus | reverse complement strand
TGGGTGGAAGAATAATAATAATAAAACAGTACAGATACAATAGGCCTTCGCAGCGCTTTGCTGCTCGGGCCTAATAAAAAAAGAAAACCCGTAGCGGGTTCAAGGGTTTTGAAGAGTTTCTCACAATGATCATCGTCAGGCCGACCAGCGAACCTCAGACCGACCGAGGAAACGGCAACTGCAACACTGCTGATCAAACTGTCACTCTGAATTTATGCTGCTATTCAGCTTGAAGGCTGAAGGTTTTCAGACGGAAGGAAAATACTCCTGAATAAGCAAACTCTGCCTAGCAACAACAAAAGAGAATATATGATTGGCTTATTTTTACCCTGATACAAAAAATACAGATCTCCGTAATAAAACACAGAATAAATCAGGTTGTACATACTACAATTTAATCTCACTAACTGTAGATTTTTTTGTTTTGTTTTTATGTTATTAAAGATCATTCTTTTTGTACATCTTAAGCTAGTACCATTAACAGGTAGATATTGTGAAAAAATAGGTAAAAAATATTTGATTATTGTGATTCCTCACCAATAACTGCTTTGCTTTTCAGTTTATATGATTTTATAATCCAGAAAATTTCAAAAAGCCAATGTGTTTACCACGGAGCAAATCTATTTCTGGCGTTTTCTTTTCCCGCATGTGACATGAAACGCCCCGCTGCCATTTTCCATAAAATATGTGGATGTTCTCGTTAAACACAAACGTTGGTTCTCTGTTTTCTCTGCCTCCTTGCAGACCCGATTGCAGCGATCCTTCTCAGAGATTTGATTCGTGCAGGGGAGTTTGTGTGAGAGCACTTCACCCAACCAACCCAGTAAGTTCTCCATCATTTCTCTGGGAGTTTAGCTGAGATGAGAGGTGTGTGTCTGTTTGAATTGTGGGAGAGTGGAAAAAAAGAGGGAAACTAAAATATAAATAAAAAATGTCTTCTCAAGGTAATTACTTGCATTCAGTATAATATTTTTTTTTCTTCAGACAGAGGAGATGTGGAGGAGAAGAGGAGAGGATTACAGAACAGGAAGCTTACGACAAACGGAGAGATGAAAAAGATTGATGTGAGAGACCGTCCTTTCCACAACAATGCACACCACTTTTCCCTGTCAACAAAACACGGCCATTAATGGGCTTAAATGATCCTTACAGTGCCCCCCATCGCCACGGCAACACCTCACTTTTACACTCATGAATGAGCAAAGAGGCCTGCTTGAAAAACAAAAGTGTCAATCAGGAGAAACTGAGCTTTGTTATTACCTGGAAATCAATATTTTAAATTCCATCACTTAAATTAAATTTAGGATTTATCTCATAATGTGAAATCATTGAATTATGAGCTGCAGGTGAACCACAGATGGACTAAAATGGGACTTTTTTTTATAAATTTAAATTGCAAGAAATCCCAAGAAATCCAGCAAATCGACACGATGTAGGCGAAAATATCTCAGAACGCAACACATGCAAATATTTTACTTAAAGTTATGAATAAAAACTTGGACACCCTCAAAGCTGCAGTATGTAACTTATATATTATAAAAAAACACAATCATTATCTCGTGACAAAATATGAGGCAGAACTTGAGGGAAAAAATAGAAACTAGCTTTCCTGCCTTCTCCCAGTGCTACCTAAAAACAACCAATCAGATCCGGGAGGCGGGTCTTAGCGCTGTCAATCAATCAAGTGTATTTGTGTAGCTCATTTCAGCTGCAGTCCTCAATGTGCTTGTCCTGGGTTGGACGTTTGCTCTCAGGCCATTTGCTGCATGTTTCTCCTCTTTTCACCATATTTCACAGATTTCAATTTGCTGCTCAATAAAAGGATACTACTGCTGAAAACCTTTTAAAAAACAAAACAAGTGTTTACTTGTAAATAAATCACTTTATCATTTTGAAAAACAAGAGATTACTGTGCGAACATTTCTTTTGTAAAAATAATAATTCATGGAGTTTTGTTTATATTTCACATCTTTTCCATGTTCTGTAGACACGTTGGCCCTCATGACCCTCAGCCGTAACTCCGTCTGAAAGCCAACCACCAAGTTTTCTCCAACGTTTTGGTCTTTCTCTTTTTTCTTTTTGTTCAGGCCAATGTTCCTCTGGTTTTGTCCAGAGCGCTCCTTCACTCTATTTTCAATATAAGTCACTGAAGAACAAGGTGAGAAGAACAAAGCTACTGTTCAGAGCACATGAGTATCGCTGTCCCTCTGCCCCCATTTCCCCTTTCACCTCCTCTTCTATTAGCCACTATCTGGCCTTCATCTCTTCGTCTCGCTCCAGCCTCTCCGGCTTCTCTGGGCCGTCATCAGTTCAGCTGACAAAACGCTTCCTTCTGTCCTTTTGTTGCCGTCTTTTTCCTGCTCTTTATCTGTTTCTGCTCAATCACCTACTTCCCCCCTCCTTGTAGTTGCCTTCCATTTTTACTTTTGTCACTTGCGTCTTTTGTGTGCGTTCTCAGAGTGAAGATCTGAAATTGTGTTCCATTCACCTCTTTCGCCGGTTCGGGGATGAAGTTAGGAACACAATGCCATCTTTCTACTCTTAGTCTGGGCTTGCAGTTCAATAGATGTTGATAGTCATTCCTTGACAGGTTTTTAAGTTGATGCGCGTCATATTGTACGTCTGTGATTTAGCAATAACCAATAATTGATGAAATATCTAAAAAAAGATATATGAATTTAGTGGGTTTAAACATGAAGAGAAGCATTTTCTACAAAATCAAGTTGATTGATGCCCCAACTCTACCAAGCAATATTCTACTGCATTAAGATGGTTTATTTTGAGATTTGTGCAGGGGAATAATTGTTGTTTGTGCAATTTTGATGAAGGCAATGTTCCAGGTCACTCTGACCTGAAAAGAGTGGGTTAGGTTCCAAGAGATCTGCACAAGCACAAGCTTAAAAGCTTAAAAAAAAAGAAAAAAAAGAAGAATGTCATTGGTTAAAACATCCCAGTTAGTCATTCATAGATATTGGACTGCTAGAAGTTACGTTATTTTTGCTGCAACTTTGTTGCTATTCCGCTAATGTCGAAGAAACACAATTTTACAATTTATTAAGTAAAAAACGCAATTACAAATCACACATGACGTTTGTTCATGAGTCATTTAAAAACATGCAGCGCCGTCATCCTTCCTGTAGTAACATCCAGCTGTTGATCATGTGACTCGTGTGACGCAAAAAAATGTTTCCTTTGCCGCCGAAACAATCAGCAGGCCAAGATGAGTCAGTTAAAGTATCTGTGTAATATGAGGTTGATAAAGCTAATAGTAAATATCAGTAGAGGGTCATTCCTGTGAGTTATTCCATCCGTAGCAGGACTTCATGTCCTCTAAGGAGTGGACCGTGTCTCTACAGCCACTTCGGCCCCATTTGTCTCCTGATTTTACTCAACTCTTCTGATTTTCGTAAGCATTTTAGGTGTAGAGCAAGTCACCAGGGATAAGATTTACAGGTTTGACTCGTGATTTACGTGATTTTATTGTTTAGTTTTGTGCTGACAGGTGTGAAACTCCAGAACCTCATGACATCAGTTTGATGTGATGGTCATTTTATTGTGTTTGGAATTTGCATACATATCAGTAATACTTGCACAATACGTGATGCTAACTTATCATGGTAAAGATGCAGTTTAACAGATTTGCTACCGTCTCTTGTTTTTTCTCTATTTTCCCCTTCATTTTATTCTCATTCTGGTTTCTGCTGGCCAGCATTCCCTTCTCTGTCTCTCCATTAATGATATGTGACATCAGATCAGCCATAGATCTAACCGTGTTGGGGGAGGCTACCACCGCAGCAGCACCCTCAGCACTTTTCAGTTGATATTAACAAGATTATAGACATATTTCAGAGGACCAAACATCAGCATTTTACCAAAAGAACAATGTGTGCATTTGTTTGTTCTAAACCAAATTATCAGAAAAACAAGTTTCTTTGTCACTACTCTGCATTAGCAGAATGTTTATGGTTTCATCCCATTCACATGATTTCAAATCTGTCTTAAATTTGCTTGATGAAACATTATCCATTGTAGCAGTTTGACCTCCAGCTAAGCCACTGCTACAGAATATATGCAAAAGCTCCTCAAATTTCACAGTAATAATCCAAATGTCATTTCTTAAGCTCATGCAATGTTATGCAGACACTCTGTCTGCACTGATGAATATTCTCTCAACACTGAAAGCGGCTCCAACTGACAGCAGCCTGACCTACTTTCTTTGAGTTAGCAGCACAAGCGCTGAAAAAGGTCTATTGTAATTTAAATGTTTCTTATATTTCTTCTGGAAATTGAAGTGGTTGTGATTTTTAGCATGTCATTGAAGGCTCGTGTGCTTTTGACCCTTAGCTTCATGCCACCATGTTTGGTTCCCATGACCAAAGTTCTTGTGCAACACTAACTGTTAAATTGAAGAGGTTAAGTAGCACAACGCAATCCGTCATTTTCTTTTAAAATCTGCTCTTGAATGCGTAGAATAAAGCCGACAGCCGTGCGTTGGGCTCGTGTTCACACGTCCACAGGCAGCGTCACAGAAAAGTTGAACTCTGACATCTGGTTTCAGAAAGTGCCGGTGTGAGAAACTCCGGTGGCTGGTTTCGTGTAAACGAGCAGCTGCATCGCAAAGAAGATGTTACAGTTTAACTGAAGAGCAGCTGCGTGTAAACAGGGCCTGAAAGAGCATTGAATTTTAATTCCTCGAATGTTCACTTAACTTTCAATATAGAAAACAAAAAGGACAATATCAATCAACGCCAAATGTCTGCAGAGTTTAGAATCAGGATGAGGTGCCAATATTCCAATACATATTCACAATAACAAATCAGGACCGAGTAAAGAGTGACACAAACACTTTGAAGACGTGACTGGACTTGACTTTCTACAAAATGTACTTCAGTTCTTTAGGTTTAGACCCAATTAAAACTTGGCTTTTAATACGCCAACAAACATGGTGCAGTGTTTGAGCCTGTGAGGGTCAACCCGGTGTTAGAGTAGTGGAAAATAACTCAACATCACTTTTATCCTTCTAAATTAACTGCCTAATTGACAAGTTAATGTGGCTGCTGTACAATGGCAAAACTGTGCTTTTGCAAACAGTGTGAAAAAATAGATCTTGCCTTGGAAAGAGGACAAAATGCATGTTTTGCAGACCCTGATTAACAAGTAGGTGAGCTGAAATAAATCTGTCTTCATGAGGCAATTCTCAATGACAAGTCAGTAAAATATTGCGACATTTCCGCCTTGTGTGGGATTTATTTTGCCAACAACGGCTGAAAGCCAAGAAAATATCAAAATAGTGGAGGAAATGAAGGTCAAGTACTGTGTGTTTGTGGGGTCGGGTTTGATGAATGGACAGGATGAAAGCGTGACATACAGACTGACATTTCGCAGGTTGCTGAGCGATAAATGAAAAGTAACGTAGCATGAGGGAACGTGAGTGCACACTGGTAAAAACAATACAAATGGAGAGTAAAATTGAAGAGAAGTAAGAGCCAGAGGCAAATTTGTTTTATGAATAATAAATTCTCTTAATCTTCTGTGACATTGTTTCTATTTTAATGGTACAAAGTTGTCTACATCGCAAGCAATTTCCGGTAAGCTTAATACCGTCGAGTTTGCACATTACATAAGTCAAGGGCAAACGATAGCGACTGGGTAATATTTAAAACTTCGACACCGTCCATGCAGAGTCCTCTGTATGAAGCAAAGCGTAGTACAACTCGCCCTACTTTTTGTAACTCAAACATATTTTCAGACATAAAAGTTACAATACTTTTGCACAGAAGAAGTTCTTATAACCTTAAGAGTAATTTGAGTTCAACATAGCCATGCTACTCCAGGGGTGGGCAACTCCTGGTTCTCGAGGGCCGCTCTCCTGCAACTTTTAGATGTGTCTCTACTTCAACGCCCCTTCAGTCAAATAATGAGGTCATTAACAGGACTCTGGAGAACTTGACTGCACTTGGGAGGTGATTCAGCTGTTGGATTCAAGTGTGTTGGACCAGGGAGACATTTAAGAGTTGCAGGACTCCGGCCCTCCAGGACCAGGACTGTCCACCCCTGTAACCTGAAATGTTGCAGGAAAAAATAGCGAACAGAAGTGAGACGTAGGCAAGGCAGGCTGTGGTCTGAGAGCTGCCACACCCGGTACTCCCCTTGGGACAAACTCCCTCTGCTGGTGAATATTGGGAATTACAAGTACAATCTGCACATAATACACGGAAATGACACCTTCTTAACTGAAAAGAAAAAAAATATAATAATAATAAAAAGAATTTGGATTGCAATTACATATATAGGACAGAGTACTGGGGCCAAAAGTAAGAGCAAATTTTCTCCCAAATACTCGGGAAAGTTTTTAGTAAAAGGAGCTCCGAAAGTCAAAGATAAACTACAAAAAACTGATACGTTGAAAAGAATCTTAAATTTGATGTTTTCTAGCTTTGCCTAGAAAATGTCTAACTTCCATAACTCAAAAATGTAAAAGTTTTTCTCTAGAAAATGTCTGAACTTTTTTGGCGGATAGTTCCTCTTCCTCTAGATTTAACTCTAACTTGAAGTTAACTAGAAGAGTTTGAACCTGGAGGGAGAGGTCGAGCAAGTGGACCCGGTTCTGTGTCTGGGAGCCGAGAACAGATAGAAAAAACAGAAAGCTGCATTTATTTCTCATTTCAATGCAGAGCCTTTAAAACCACAAAATAAAATCTGAATATTTTTCTATATAATCCCTGGTGCTTTAAGTGCTACGTTTAAATAATGATACTTCCCAGATATTCATTTCTATCTACCTGTTGGTTCTCAGTCATCCAGGTCATGACAAAACTAAAAAAGGTTTAAAAATAAAGCAGCTTAACAAGGTATAATTTAAATAGCCTATAACTTGTATTGGGGGCCATTACAATAGATCAATGTTTATGAGGAATTTTATTAAGAGCAGTTACTCATTAAAACCTTTTTATTTAGAGCCTTAAATTTTTGTAAAGGTGTAGCAGAGATTAGATCAGACTGAACAAAACTCATACAGAAGCAACATTTGAATTTTAGTTTTATTTCTTAATATTTTGTTGATATGCATTTCGGTTTAAAACCTTTTAAACCGTATCTTACGATACATTTTACTGTAACTTTGAAGTTTCTCTTTATGGTCTCCCCAATTTACGCCATTTTACGCAATTTACGCCCTTGGATCTAAGGGCGTTATTTATGTAGAACATTAATTTATATACCCAAGATGACCCAAAATGCTTCATAATTAGGCCAAATAGTAAGTTAATAAAACAAAATACAAATAACAGAAGTACTTTATGAACAGTGAAACATTAAAACAAGATTTTATGGGGCTAAATGTTCCAGTCTGCAATATCTAAAGGGAAATTCAGAGGAGAAAAAAGTTTTTGTCCAGAAGGAACTACAGTGAAACCCACAGTAGCCTGCTGGGCCCAAATCCTGCCAGAAATGTTGGATTAAAGCATCTTTTCCTTGTCAAAACTTTCCAAAGCAAGCCCTGGTGGTGTTTCCAACTCCTTCCTATAATGTTCATATTAGGCTTAAACAAGTCTGAGCACAAGAGCGAGATTAGGTTAAACATCCCGGAGACGTTCTTTATAGCAGAGACCCGGGATTCTTCAGCGATGTGGGGTTTTGTTAGACATCATTGGGAATGAATTTTTAAAAAAAGTTACTTAACTCTTATATTCCTGAAAGATTAATGTCCGGGATATCAACTCTGAAATATAACAAAGTGGACCCGGGGGAATTTTCTCCTCCGGAGGATAATAAGACAAGAGCCAAACTGTGATCATTAGCTTCCCGTTTTCTCGTCTGACACCCCGGCGCTCTGCTCCGTCTCAGATAAAGCCTTTTGCTAGAAGACTAGAGGGCCTTAAATATCCCGAGAGGCGGAAAAAATACAAGAAATAGAAAAAGGTCCCTTTTTTTGAGATGTTTCGAATCTGATGCGAATGCAGTGCTCTACTTAAAAACACACATCTTTGACACATTCATCCCCCCGAAGCCGTTTCATCTGTTCTAAATGTATCCAATAGCAGTGATGCGGCGCTTTTAACAGCCAGTCAATGACAGCTATCCGCTGTTACGCTAACAAGCAAATATTTTATGATAGAACATGTTTCACATGCTCACAAAATGGAAAAATGAAAAAAATCATGTGAACAAACATGTAGTAATTTTTTCTTCCATTATTAATTCTCATAGAGCATCCAAAAGCACTGGTAAGTGTTTATACAGCTTTTAAAAAAGTTATAATTATTTTAATCTCCAGTGGAAGCTACTTTTCATGCCATAAAATTAAGAAGTTACAGAGACATCTGGTGACATGGGAGGAAAAAAAATTTTTAATTGTGGCCACAACTTATTTTGTGGCAACAACTGAATTATAACAAGTCGTTCCCACTGCATTGTGCCAAATGAACCAAATCCTTTGAAATGTTTATTCCCCTCCTTGCCTGTAGTGGCGCTGTAACAAGAACCACTGAAGGAAAAGAAAGGAAAACCTTTGAAGACGACAACGAGCGCAACTTCCTCTGTCACAAAATGTAAACAAAGTGGAGCGGCGTGAATGTTAGCGCTTGTAGGATTTCTCTTTCGTCTTTGGCGAAAGCAGACGAGCCATTTCTGTCACTAGTGTGAGAGTCACGCGTTTGTTTTGGTTGTATTTACCCAGAATGCCCTGAGCTACAGCCCGCTTCCTGCTTTTGGAGATTTCTCCGGTCTGCTTGGCATTCACATTTTAATTCAAACCATGTCAGAATTCACTACAAGATCCTTCTTTCTGAAAAAAAAATTTGAGTTGAAAAACTTTTAACTTACCTTTAGGATTTATATTAAAGTAATATTGAACTGAATGTGAATTGAATATACATTGATAACATTTAATAACTTTTGGGATATACAGTTTACCATTTTAAATATTTTAGACGGGGATTCTTAGCTCTTGTGTCGTATCGTCTCATGATCTGGATGGATTGCTGCTCTGCTAGCACCTTGAAAATATTTGTTTCAAGGTTTAAATTCGACAGGATAAGGAGAACTTGCCCATTTTCCCTCATCTAACTTGCTACCACTTGAAAGTGCAAAAACATTCTAAAAGCAAGAAAAGTGTCCAATTCTCAGAAAACCTGTGAGAAATTTGAAGTGCTCTGTGTGATTATTGACAATTGTGAATAAGGTTGTGGTTATTCACTTATCTCACTTAGTTCAGCCAGGAAAGGTTTTTGTCTCTCTTTCTTCAAGGATGTGACCTCAGTGCACTTAAAGGACATTTCAGTTCAGCACGACCCACATATCGAGGCCTCAGTCCTCGTGCCGGTGGTCACAGGTTCGATTCCCGGCCTGGCGACATTTACCGCATGTCTTCCCCTTTTCTCATTACCCTCTTTCCTGTCGAACTACTTTCAAATAAAGGCCTCTAGAGCCAACAAAACTTAAAAAAAAAAAAAAAGAAGTAATTCCATCAACATTTGGCTCGAAAAGATCTCTGAGCCAGTCAAAGTGTTAAAACGTGTTTTAGTTACAAACACTTCTGTGAAAATAACATCCAAAGCTGGACTAATAGAACTGCAGACTGTTGTCTGGAATCGTCTCTTCTACCTCGGCTGAAAGCAGCAGTGATCACAGACGGAGCTCGGCTAAGGCCAAGCTCATCTACTAGGAAATACTATCATAGATCTGTGTTTGGAAAATAAATGCCATTGACTGTGTTTGAGCATGAGAATGATGGCATGGCAACAGTTCAATGTCCCTGGTTAAAATGACTTAGTTATCGGGTTACTTGGTCATTTTTACTCAGAAATATGGACCTCAAAGCACAAGAACAAAATTGTTGGTGCTGCTTTGTTAATGAACTAAAATGGTCATTGAAATAACTTTAAACTGAAAGTAATAATAAATTACAAAAATCTAAAAATCAACCAATGAATTATGATCTAACAGAATCATTAAAAAAACAACAGGCGTGGACATAAATGAAGATAAGGCAGCAACATCCTTCATTTCCAAGTGCCGAAATAGGTTCAGATGTCAAACTCAAGACCTGGGGGCCAAATCTGGCCCGCCATAGCTTTTTATGTGGCCCTCTACACTCCAAATTATATCAATAAGTCCCTCCAGTTTTTCACTATTCTACAAAATTCACACAAAACCAAAAGATCCCCACATTTTTTCTGATTTTACTGCTAATTTTTCTCAAAATTGGTCAAAACCATTGGGTTTAGGTGACTGCTGCCTCAGCCTTACCTGATGTCAAATTATAGTCCGTGATCAATATGGCGAGTAATAAAAAGCCACATTTAACATCAAACATAAGCGCAAATATCAAAGATTTCTTACAAATATTTCTAAATTAGTGCCATAGAATCTGTGATTTTGATTGCAAAAAACCAAAACCCTGGATGGACTGATCAGTGTGAAAAGATGTTTGATATAAAACGGCAGCCCAGTAGATGGCAGTAATGCACGTCTAAACGTTGCTTGTCAAGGGCCACAAAATAGAAGAAGAAAAAAACAGCAGCCAGAGTTCGCCCCAGAGCCACTGACTGTGAGATTGGAAACTGGTTTTGGAGCAAGATGATTAGAACGATAACTGCCAGTGTTTTCAGGGTGACCAAATAAAGCCTATTTATGCCAAACAGACCCAACTACTAATCAAATCTTTAAAATAGTCAGGAATTACCCCAGAAAGGCTGATTACCTTAATCTGACCTTGTCATTCAACACAAACTCCCTCCTTTGACTTTTGGATCTTAATAGTTGTTTTACAATGGATCACAGACTGAGTAAGAAATAACTCGTTCCCCTTTTGGCAGCCCCATGCGTGTTCGTCTGCTCCGTTTTCTTATTTATTTATTTTTACACCGATCTCAGTCATTCCGTGCTCTGCAGGTCATCCCGTGTGTCTGTGGCAGGTCATCAAGGAGGATGCAATCACCGCTAATGTGTCTGCGGTTTGCTCCCCCGGGGACGGCCACAGGACAAATTTCCGGTGCTCTTCATGCATCAGAAACAGTCAATAAGTTCTGACGCCGCAGAGTTTCCTCTACTGAGCTAAAATGTTGTCCGTTTCCCCCCAGCACATGTAAACTGAATCCATTTGTAGCCTCCTTCACCTAGATTCTAGATTTGACTTAATTACAAATGAGGTCCGGTCTTTCTGCTTGTCCTGAAGTTGCAGTGAAGGTTGTTAAAAGTGCAATCATCCACTAAAGGCTCATTACACAATTTGTACCACATCTACTCAGAACTCGGTTTATTTTTGGAGCTTTATTAGTTAGATGGGGGGTTTAACTCTGTCCTTCATAACCTTGACTCAGTTTCTACAGCTACATATATTTAAAAGAGTTTTGTTCCCTTTGTCCTTTAGAAGTTGTTTCAGAATTTATGGTAAGAATCACTTTTTACAGCAACGAGAAAAAAAGGCAGAACAAGCCAGAGAATGAGTGTGCAAAACAAGACGAGTCTGACCAACAAATTCACATCAGCCAGTAATCATAGAGCTGATTATATACCAGGTAACTATGTATTTGACTGAATAGTAATGCTTGAATAATGAACAATTTGGGAACCACAGAATTAAACCATCCGACCTATGAAAAGTGTTTCCAGTGTGACCAATTAACGATTTTTAATTTAACAAGTAATCGTCTAAAGATGTGTCTACACAAGATGCTACACGATGGTAGGTTCACAAGAACAAGACTAGATTTTAAATCAAAATTTTAGGGGGAAATTGAGAATCTGGGTTTTTTTTTCTCCCTTGTTTTCAGGTATAAAAAGTTTCTTAAATCATTGACAAATCTGTAAAGAGTAGAATATTTCAGTCTAGGTTTGACTTGTCTATTTCTTGATTTTATATATATATATATATATATAAATATATATATATATATATATATATATGTATATATATATATATATATAAAAGAAAAACATCAAATGTGGGCCTAAGGCTGAAACAGCATTGAAAATGTTTTACAAATAGAATAAATGCCACATTTATCTAATAAAATGTGCCTTTAGAAATGTCATCCTTCCACATAACTTTACATAAATATGGTTGGATATAACACCCTGAGCAGCCAGGGCTTTATGACATCACTTGGCTTCCCCTCCCCATTTATGGTCCTAATGACAACCAAGTCAGCAGATTTCTCCAGAATTGTGTCAACCATGTAACACATTTATATATATATAAATATAGAAAGCATATATTGGTCTTATGTGTTGTAATGGACTGGCGACATGTCCAGGGTGTTTCCACCCAATGATCACTGGAGATGGACACTAGCATGGACAAGCTAGGTATAGACAGTGGAAGCACTGATGATCTTAGTTTCTGTTCGGTGTCAAAGTGTTCACAACTCTGATTTCAATGTGAACAAATATAGTTACTGAAAACTGTAAAATAGCCCTTTAGCTTAGCATCAACGGGACGTTGAGAGGCAGATGCTAATTCATTATTTACCAACATTATTGGCCAACATGTTGACAATTTTTGTATGATAAGCTAAATGTTTTACAAACTGCTTATTGTCAACTAGCTTGATGAGAAATAACAGCTGACTGTCTGAAACATACTGGTGTCATAACCTGATGTAGCAACCAGTTAGCGCCTTGTGAAAGGGTCTTGTCAGAACTTATATTTTAAAGAAAGACAAACTGTAACTGTATTTTCAAAGACATTATTTCATTATTGTGATGAATCGACTGTGGTTGGGTTAGGCAGCTAATTACCCAATCGACACTTTTCACTTTGTTTCAAGCAGCTAATCTGTGGTGAGAGTTGACTTAATAAGCTAACATATCAAAGCTGTTTCAGTGCCAGTTAAGTGTTATTTAATGAATAAAGTTGCCCCACTCCCTTGCTATGCTCCAGCTGCTTCCCCTCAACACAGCCTGCTATCAATGCTCAGGCTAGCTAGCATAGCCACCAATCCAGTTTTCAAGCAACAATAAGTTGTTTCTCTGCCATTACCCTACATTGAGCAGCGCGTACACACGCACAGACTCCTTATGCCAATTGTCAACTTAATTTTACTTAGGGGCGTCGCTGTAAAAGAGACAGAAAACGAAAGGAAGCCAAAAGTATTGAGATTTTTCTAAAGATTGTGTATTCTTTTCCTTCCCCTTTAATTACGCTCTGCTTTCCACTGATTTATGAGCTGAAGCTTCAGCTTCACCGTAACACACGAAAATAATACACAAGGCGTCATTGTTGTGCAGGAGAAATGCTAGCTGAGCTCGCCTTTATCATTACCTTTTTATCACTTGGTGTTTTTATAAAGTCTTTGCCTTAAGCCTGCGTTTTTTTCTCTGACATCAAACATCCCTGACTCTTATTTTCCATTTCCTTTCCACTTTTATGTTAATCACAACAACCGAGGGAGGGAAGTGATGAATCACAGGTGAGCAATGTTTGTACATGAGGGTTGTTGTTTTTCTTAACGTATTACAGCAAAGCACCTCTAAGAGCGCAGCAATAAAAAGTTTTATTTTAGTCTTCAAAAGAAAACTTTTGTTTTTCTTATAATTTCAGTGGTAGAAACTTATTGAGATCATTGCTTTTTTTTCTTTTAAAAAAAAATTGTTTCAGCATTCACTGAACATAACATAATCAAATGTTAGCCAATACATTCAATTAATATAGGCCTGCAATGTTATTTCGGCATGTTACACACATGAAAACTTCATCAACACATTCATAATTCATAAACCGGATTTAAAATGTAGCCCCTCGCTTCGCCCTGATCCCTCGGCTTTTGAGCAATGTTTAACATTTCTCATAGAAAATTAGGGCCAAAGCCGGGCTCAAGCTTCCACATGACAGTGGGAATAAAAATAACTGCATGAATCCTGACGCGGCGCCTGAATAAGAAAACCCATCTGAATTTCCAAAACGTTCTCGTGTGCATTAAGCAGGGCTATCAGCATTCAGCGCAGCAGCGCGGGGTGCTGCTCTAACCAGGCTACAGAGGCGCCAGAAAGAGCCACATCATCATGACTGTCAAACAAATTAGTTGGCCGAAGGGGGGAAAAGATGAACAGGGATCACATTTTCTGCCGGCCCAAAAGAAGACGGTTGGGAAAAAAAAAAAAAAAAAAAAAATCTTCCATCCAACATCCGATGGAGGTTGGAAATGAGCTGAATTGCACATTCAAACTTGCAATGGTTAGGCCAGGATATTGTAATCATAAAGTGTAATTTTTCTCCTTATTTTGACTTTCACTTTGTTTAAAATTTAAACTGAACATCTTAGTTCATGAAAATGATGTGACAGCATCCATAGTTACTATTCCTGAGTGTCATAGAGAATTAAACGAACTTTGAACTCAAGAAAAATGCTTTTCAACTGGCGAGTAAATTAAATGAACTGCAGTTCACTCTGCCAGCGTTAAGCTTGCTGTTACAATCAAAACCACTGAATCTGAAACCAAGTCAAGACAAAGACCAGCATTCCAACATACACGACAACAAAATGTGAAACATGATCAAAAGTGTTTCTCAAATTCATCTTTACGGCCTACAATCCCATAAAAACACCTAAATATTAAACACTTAAAGCTGAGACAAACATAATCTTAATCAAAACCAAAGATAAATGTGTGACACAAAATAAATACCAAACATTCAACACTTGAAATGTAGAAAACTTTTGTAAACCGGCGTCATTCGTAGCTTTGATACATCATCAGAGCAACATGAGATACCAAAACCAAAGAGGCCAGAAAGTCTGTGGACAAACTGCATGTGATTTATAAAAGTACAAAACTGATTTAATTGGGAGCACTTACTCGGCATGTGAGTGAAAGGATGTCGGGAGTTTTTAAAAAACCTCAGAATTAGCATTGAGCCACGTTATTCAGCTCTAGTGCAATGGAAGAATCCAGCAGAGAAGAGCCGAACATGAGAGGCTTAATTACTGTGGAGTTTGATTACTGGTGGCTGACTGGAAACAGGGCGCAGCTGAGAGGGAAGGCCGAGCAGGCAGGCTGAGGGAGCTGAACAGAGACTCAATCCACACAGGGAAGTAAACCATCATTTAACAGCACAAAATCCAAAATGCACAAAGAACAAAATACTAAAATCAATCAGAAACTAAATACAAAGAATGAACAGATGTGTTAAAGACTAATGGATGAAAACAAACCCGAATGATAGTGATGAGAATAGCATTGAGTAAAGAAAAATAAATAAATAAATAAAAATATTGGATTATTCTGACAGTAAGACAGAGAGCTTAAATCATTGTGTCAGATAATGAGGGAAAAATTGTGTTTTATGTAGTAAATCTAAATGTTTCCTTAGGCTTGGAGGCAAAGAAGAAAAAACAAAAAATTACAAATCTTCCAATAATAAGAGAATAATATTGCCAATTTGCAGGTCTTCTAATGTTAAATATATTAGGCAACTTCTCAAAGGTTTTCCTGATTTAAAATAAAGGTTTGAGCTTCCAAAAGCACATGAATATGCTCTGAATATCAGGCTTTCTGTTCTGCCTCTGGAGATTAAGACTTCACCCATCATCCCTGTGAAAGCATCTATCTGCATGCCGCCCGTTCCCCGTCTACAGCTCGACTCGTAAATGCATGTGACGAATGATGGACGGATGACTGATCTATTATCAGCCACGCAGGATACTTAGCGAGCGTAGCGGCGCTGCTGTGACAGAATCCATCCATACACCAACTCACCATCTGCACAAATGTTTTTCACCAGCACGCCCATTTGCAGATCCAAATTGTTCAGTTTACATCCTGGGTAGGTGAGCTGCGTGTGACTGAAAAACCTGTTGACAATTAACGCACACAGAAGAAATGGAGGTGGTTGGACAGTCTGCGCACCTTTTGGGAAATTAGATTTTTTCCTTTATGTTTGTTTGTTTGCTTGCAAAGCTGTTAATAATTCATGTTGATCGGTTTTTCTCCTAATTCAGAGGCACCAGCGCTCTGCTGAGATTCTTTAGTGGAAATCCTTCCAAACGGCTCAATACATTTGAATATTGTGAAAAAGTTCAATATTCTTTTCTCCTTCAACATTTTAATCTTTCTTGCATCAAAAGTGATGGAACATAGAAGTCCACTTCGACAAAATTCCTTTTAAAAATTTGCACGTTCACGTCTTTTCATGAAGTTTGTCGTGACTATACAGCGTATAACTTAAAAACTGTCGCAGTGACGGAATCGCTGGACTTTTTCACCGAACATTCCCATCGTAAACCCGCGAAGACGAGGCGTCTCCGAGCTCCCCTCAGGCCGTTTACAAATCACAAAGCAATCTCCCTCACAGGCGCGCTGAGTGGTCGCTACGACCAGAGAAGCGTAATTTAACACCGGTCTGTTTTCCTGTCACACTTTACTGGTACATTCAAAACACATAAGGAAAGGGGAAAAAAACACCTTAATCCTGCTTTGAACTGTTTGGTAAAATAGGCTATTGGTTGAAGATTTATTGCTGAAAAAAAGGAGGAAAAAAGTTTCTTCTCTTATTGTGAATCTTGCCTTTCCATTGACACAAACTAAACCGAGGCTCAACAGCATTTGAAAACTTGATGTGATGTTCTTAGATGTTCTCCATCCCGTCAAACTGAGCTTCAACTAGTTTCCAAAGAGTAAAGGGCAAAACTTTCAATCTGTCGACGATGTATCTGACTGAGGGCAGTTGTGTTTTTTTATTATCATTATTTAGGAAAGCCACTGTGTCCGTTTTCAGCAAACAAATACAGTGGCATGTTATCTGGCAGCTGAAATGCTTAAGATTTCAAATTTAGGTCAATAGCTCTGCTTCCATTTACCACAAAATTGCAGAAATTGGAATTACAAAAATAAATTTGCTTAATGGAAACACTACAATTTCGAAAGAATCTCACTTTTTGATCTTTGTTTTTTTGCGCTTCAATAAGGTGGTTTTTTCCAGCCGTATTGAGATTAGTGTGTTTCCCAAAACGGCAGTGGAAACACTTTTTCGCGTCACGCCAGTTTGTACTCAGCACCAAGGCTCTTGTTTGCAGACCCCGTCCTCCTCGGGACAAGGATGACCACAGCAGCTCATCAAAAGTTGAGTTTGTCATTCCAACGTGTTGAATCAGTCGCTCTTCTGTAAATTCACCGACTACAATTTTCCCCAAACGTAGCCGCTCCAACGCCTGAATAAGACGCCAAAGTCTCCTCTGATTGGCTGATAGATGATGAGCTCTAGCATCATGGCTGACATCAGAAGATAATTTGTAATTCGTAAGTCTTTACCTCTGTCGTGGTTCTTAATGACTTAGAACGTGAACACGCTCATTTATGTGTGATTTTATTTGCACTTCTTATTTAATGGAAACGCCTCAATTGCGAAACTGTGCTTTTTTTAAACATCAGCAAAATGTCGAAAGCGTTTTGTGTACATTTGCAATGTAATGATTAACTTGGAGGGTTACATTACCCTCCTGCTCAGAGGTTGTAAAGTGTGGTTCCCTTCTTTTCCGTCTCTCCGTTTATGACGGGTACAGTTTGAGATTCAGTAACTGAAGGCCACAGGAAGTGGCCTGAGTCCCCATCCAGCCATCAGCAGGCTGCTGCAGACACTGAGATCAGATGCCCAGTCAAATGGTCTTTTCTTTAGTTTTTTGCTTTGGATGATTTCTTAATGAAATCATATGGAAGTGCTTCAAGCTATGCTCAAACAATGAAACTAGCATCATAAAACCCGTTGGAAGGAAATAAAAGAGCAAGAATCATCCCTAAAACCTCCTAACCATCACAGTTACTGTCGGTTTGTGTGGCTGACTGGTATCTCATCGCAGCTCATCAACATGTCAATTGGGTCATTTTTGTTAGCATCCACTTCCTCCTTTCTTTCCTCCCTACTTTGCCATCATGGCCGCTCCTGGTAGATCTAAATTCATTAAAGTTTTCCTGTTGACTGTACAACATCAGCTTTACAGATTTTTATTGTAATGAAAATTCCCAGAGAGACACTAACACACAACTGAGACGTAAACTACGATACTGTTAAAGACGCTGTAACCAAACTGTCCTCCTGGTATTCAGACACTTTGAAACATCAGGCCTTAGATGTGTAATCTCACACACTGCTTAGAAAGAGGTGAAGGCGTTATAAAGTTGAGAGTATTGGGATTAAGAAATATTTACTCTGTGACTGAGAGATATGTTGTAATCATTTATGCTAAAGAAATGTTTGCAGCAGCAACATTGAGCTCTGAATAATTTAAGCTTCCATCTAGCAGGAGAAGAGTTCATCTGCTAAATGGTCGGGAGGGAATTTGAGTTATAAAAACATCAACATGCAGTTTTAGTTTTGGAAGTGTACAGTTGGAAGTTGACGTAATGTCAGCGCGCTAATCCGCTAACAGCTCATTTTTAGCTTGCTGCTTTTGCTAACTTTGAAAACTCTTAGTGCGCTTAGGTTCCCCTAAATTATTTGTCCTGGTAAATTCAAATTTAAGTGCTAAATTACTTGGCTGTTTTGTGAACCTTCAGTTGAATGAAGTTCATCGTCCATGTTGAGGTTTTGGTTGTCGACTGTTAGGAATCATTCAAGTAGTCAGCCGTTTATATCCAGGCTGCTATTCTGAAGGGAGCGAAGATGCAGACGTTCCATTTCCTCTCCTAAAAATTTACTTTGTTCCCACTGATAACTATTTAAAACAAAAAACAAAAAAAAACATGCAGGAAAAAATAAATAGGGGCCGGTTGATCTGTTTTAATATTTACAACATTAAACAGAACCATGGTTCAGGTCCTCCCACCACAAACTAAATTTAAAAAACTAATTTATTATACATTTACTTCACCCATTAAATTTTTGAAGAGTGCAATTTGGTCTAAATATATTGTTATTTGTTGAAAGATATAGCAGGTATGCAATTTGTGCTTTGTGGAATATTTTTTCAACTATAGTAATATAAAAACTGACAAAATCTGGGAAAATGAAAAACTGAAACGTTAAACTCCAAACAGCCTGTTTTATGACAGAGCAGCCAGTTTTATTGAGTGATGTGGCTTTGGAGCCCATCAAGCTACGTGAAGGTAGCATCAATATAACACTTGTGGGCTTTGCTGTGAGCACAGTCTGCAATGAGTCGAAGGTGGACTGCTGGTGTTTTTATGCTTACCTATTTCTGCTAACTCTTCAACGATGCCCCTTTTGTGTTTCCACAAATAGGATAAAGGTTTCATAAAAATAAAGCAGTGTTTTCAAGGCTTTATGGTTACTGCATTACTGGTTGCTATTGTTTTAATCAAGAAAAAATAGAAAATAGCTCTGCCATGAAACAGACAGAGATTATTATAATTATTACTATTGTTATTATTACTATTGTTATTACTATAAGGAAAGCAGATACAAAATATGCTCCAGGCTTTTGAAAGCTTTGTTCTGGCTCGTCGTACAATATGAGGTCTGCAGCACCAGCTGCTTAGTTCTGTCGATCGCCTCAACGCCGGGTAAATCCTCAAGATTACTTTTTTATCGAGACAATATGGATCATATCCTAAATATATTCGTATTTTTTCGAGATGACTCGTCTGTTTCAGCCTAGTTAGGGCATTATTGTACTCGCTGTGATCCACTTTTCTGTTTTGAACCGGAGAGATCCACTTCCTGACCCCCATCGCGCCATCCGAGTCGCGTGTCTGAAACCCAGCAATTAACTTCTCTGGAAAAGTCTAAAACCACCTCAAGCAAACGCATAAATACTTTTAGCGAAAGTGAGGAAGTTATTTAGAATTTTATCGTTTCCATCAAGCTTTTCTAAAGTCACACTTAGAAAAAGACGTTGAAGGAAACACGGCAAATGACGCTGAGTGAGAGACCCAGTTACTTCTAGAAGAAACGTTGGAGGCAACCAGAACCTGTGAAGTCAAAGTTTCATCTCTAAATGAAAAGTTGCCAAAGCTTAGACTTCTACACAATTCAACACAATTAAAATCAGCAGTTAATTCACAATTAAAAGAAAAGTAACTAATACCATATAGTGTTGCATGCAGTGTACCGTGTACACCAGAGTAAACAACCAGTTATTAAAATGTTTGCATTCTTGTATACATGACTGATGTGCTGCAGACTAATTAATTCCAGCTTATATAGCATAATGCCATCCTTATTTTTTACAATGCTGTAGAGTAGTCACTATTTTTAAGTTCATAAAAGACTTAAATGTGCTGAGATTTTATGTGCTACTAATGGCACATAAAGGCGTAGAAGTTTCTGGGGATCCGTTTAATGGTGATTCAGCATTAAAATCGCATCTGGTCTCTTATATTGCTAAAAAAAAGAAGACAGAAAGAAAGATGGATTTACAAGCAGTCTAGGCTTTAATTCACTTTTAAATGAAATGGCAAAAGAGGCTTTCCCCCTCTCCCCAACATCTGTAAAATCCTGATAATAACAACTGTGGAAAAAAATAATGAATTGGAATCTTGCAATGCAGGATTTGATGAAAACAAAGGTTTCAGGGTGAGTTTGTTGGCTCTGACATCGCGGTGGACGACCTGCTATAGACGGCTTCCAAACATTCCCATCAAATCGGACAAACCTTTTACAAGACGACTGCAACGTCTCTGACAGAAGAAAACGTTCGGCTTGAGTGAGGAAATGATTTCGATCACTTAGGAACCAAAATGGTTTATAAGTGATCCATCTTGGTTCGAAAATACCGAACCACCAAGTAGCAACAACAATAAGGATCAGCTTCAGAACTTAACCAGGTATGAATCTCTTCAGATTCGATGTTGCTTATCATTTAATTAATTAGTTTATATAATTAAATCATAATTTACAACATTATAGTAAAACTATTATACGCAAACGATGTGTGGCTTCTTCAGGGGTTAGAAAAACCTCAAATGTGTGACAGCAGGACAATAAGATACACGGGTTTGACCTGGAGAGAAGTGGCGCTTTCTGAGGATAATGGTGCTCAAGATTATAAATGCTTCTCACAAACTGGTGTTAGCGATTGTATATTTTACAACAGTTTAATTATCTTTTATAACGGTTTGGTAAAAGAGTGTTATTCATATATAGATCCCACCTCTAGCAAGTTCCTGTAAATAGGTGTTTCTGTCAGCGCAAACAGAGCACAGCTAGATGGTAACATAGCTGATGATAATGAAGTTTGACTCTGTCATACCTTGGCTGCAGGCTCGTGTAAACACACTTTAATTATCTCCAACCAGACACACACCCTGGCCTTCCAGGCAGCTTGGAGGTGGTGTGAGTGGAAACGTTTGTTCATTCGCTGCAGGCGCACAGACACAAGCAAATGACATTATTTGGTCTATTTGACTCGTGCGGTTTATTAATGAGTGTTTATTCCTCTGTGGTGTCTTTGAGTTTATCCAAATCTGCACATTCATAAAACGTCTGCAGCGGATGCAAGGAACCAAGAACTCTTTATATTCACATGGAACGACAAAGAAGCAGATCACCACGGTAACATTCAAAGACATTTGGTAAAAAAAATAATATATATATGTGTATATAATTAGAAATGACCAAATCAGACCAAAATGTAATTTTTTTTGTCTGCAAAAATTGCAATGAGTGGAAAAAGACTGAACACTGAAGGTCCAAAACGACCAGAGGCAGAGTGGAATGGCTTAGAGCAGGGGTGCCCAAAGTCGGTCCTCGAGGGCCGGCATCCTGCATGTTTTAGTTCTCTCCCTGGTGGTACCAACAACCTTTTCAGCATGTCGGTGTTCTTGTTAGGCCTTCTAA
>CAEFZX010015957.1:0-17480 GCA_903066825.1 Alfaro cultratus | reverse complement strand
CAATACGATCACCATCTCAGAACAAATCTTCACGCTGCGTGGCTCAGCAGTCTCATCACGTTGGATCTCTTCCGTACGAGGGGCGGAACCAACAGCGGCAGTCTGCATTCTGATTGGTTGATACGCACTGGGAACCAAACTTCCCATTGGCTAGATATACCACCCGCCTCCCTAACCTCAGTTTCTTAAAGAGACATCCCACTTTCTGTGGGTTACACAATCAGAACCAACATTGATCAGCTAGCCAATCAGAACCAACATTGATCAGCTAGCCATGCTCTCAGGTAGCTTGGATTCAGTAACTCAGGGTTGTTTATTTTAACTTTGAAAGAATGTTTTCTTTTTCCTTTATTTGATATAGGAAGTGTTGGGAAAATTCTGTTATCATTATCATTATTACATTAGTAGTTTAACTCTTAGTTTAAATAGTTACCATATGTTTTTTGCAGACTGTTTTCTGAGGTGATCCTTAGGGTTGAAGGTGTCTTGGGTTTAGATTACATGCTCCCTTGGAGGGAATTCCTAAATTGTAAAACTGTCTGTGTGGAGAATGATAGATTATGCACTTCCTTTATTTGTTTAGAGTAGGACCCTTTTCACATTCCATTCCGGCTGTGTTGATAATAAAAGACAAGTTCTGATGCACAAAGGCAGAACGCATAGTAGACTCCTTGAAGAAGGGGTGTGCTGTTGTCTTCTCCTTCTGCAGAAGTCTTGATTGAAAAACTCAAACATTATCTGTGGTTCTCTTCATTTAGGTAAACAAAATACCTATCAGGACGATTTATTTGAATCATGTATAATTGATGGTACTGAGAGCCTTACTGTTAAATATAATTTTACGGATTGCAGGTTTTTCAGTTGTCCTTTAGACTGAGTGGCTGCGGCATTGTGCCTGAAAGTATTTTGCATATTTATGTCTAAATTAGGTGAATTTATTGCCAGATCATTTTTCCATTTTGCCAGATCACATAGCAGCATTTATACCTAAAGCAAAAAATGAACAGCCAATCCAGGTGATTGGCAATGATCGGCCCTCATGGGTGATCGGAATCGAAATTGGCTGCAAAAATAGGGATGCTCCTGATCGGAGCACTTAGGAAGAGGGAGGGTTTAACACTACCCCTTAAATATCCTCAAACTTTCCATCCGAAACTCTGTGAAGATCTGCAAGGAGCAAACTTTCCAGTGGAGTATTGACTCTAAGTGATGGGAAACATCAGAATGGCCTTTGGAGATTAATATTCTTTTCAAAGTCAGCCCTCTGGCTATGAAAGATAAAAGTTTGATGTTGGCAGTACAAAGCTTGCCTCTGACAAAAGCCCTCTCGCTTCTTCTTGAATTAAATATTTCAGTGTTGGTTCATGCTCTCACCAGCAAAAGGGGTTTAAGACGTGTTGACTGTTTCTGTAATAGAGCTTTGTGTTGGAGTACCAACGAGACCGGCTTCTTTCAATAACTCCCAGTGGATAAACTTACATATTAAGCTACACGAAAACGATCGTTTAGTTGTTACGGCTCAAGTTTAATGAGATCAATCGTGATGGTGTGTAGCTTTGTCTCTGTTGTCTCAGCGATTTTTCGCTCTCTTTAGCGGACGGCAGTCAGTCTAAACAGAAAAAGTCCTGATGAAAAGGAATTACACCACAGCCATGAATGCATCTGTAAACCAAAGTCACCATCAGACATTTGCTGCATTCAGAAATGATTAGTTTTTCTGTTTTTTTGATGCAGTTTTAGGGCTGAGAAAATAAAAATAAATAAATTAAAAGTACACAGTCAAAATAACAAAAGAATAAAGTCATACAATTACAAGATTAAAGACCTACCAGAACACAGTTGAAATAAAATGAGAATAAAGTTGTAGCATTGAGAATAAAGTCATATTATGATTTTATTCATTTGTTTCCCAGTCATAATGACCAAAAATATTCTGACTTTATTCTCATTTTATTTTGACTTTATTCTCATTCAACTATATTCTTGTAATACTGACTTTATTCTAGGAATATTATGACTATTCTCAATACTGACATAAGTCATGTAATATGACTTTATTCTTGTAATTTGATTATCTTTATATTTTTTTCTTAGTTTGGCCCTAATACACCATCGTAGTTTGACTGCGTAAAGCTAAAAAATAAAACAAATAGACGTCTCATGTCTTGTTTAATCTTTGGCCGACTGTTTACACATGTGGTAACCAGAGTGACGTCATCACTCTGTTTCGTTTAAAGCCGTTGGCCTCAGTTTGTCTTTCTCTCCATCTCTGTTCATCCAGTCGTCCTCGTTCCCTCAGGCCGTCAACACAACCTGCTCTTTTTGCCCTGATCTATCCACCGCTGCAGGCGGCAGCCTGTATCAGTGTGTTTTTATGCGTGTCTGTAGGGCTACAGAGTTTCCTTATTGGAATCCACTGATATCAGCTGCCCATAGACACACACACACACACACACACACACACACACACACACACACACACACACACACACACACACACACACACACACACACCCACACACACACACCCACACACACCCACACACACACACACACACGCATGCACGCACACACGCACAGACACACACACACTTTCTCAGCCCTGCAGATCAAGCTGGGCTCTACCAGCAGTTACCCAGATGAACACAGCAGCCCAAACATTTGAAAACACAAGTGTTTTTGGATAGAAGCTGACAGAGGTGGGCAGATTGATCGATAATATCAATGCCAAGTCAGTATCAGTATTGGTAAAATTGATGCTTTTCCCCAAAAAAGATTTTGCTTTGCTCGTAAGTGGAAATTTGTGTGCCTTTGTTTAACAATTGCACACAGATTTGTTTAGTTTTTTCTGTTTATTATGTTATTAAATCATTTTGTAGAAGCCTATAAACTCTGCCAAGTTCTGTTTGACAAGAACATTCAAAGGAAAAACCACAAGAACACCCAGAGGTCAGAAGTTTGATGCCATTTCAAATCTAAATAATAGAAAGTATTGAATCAATTTTGGTATCAGTATCAGCGATGCTGGCCTTAAAGAAATGCAACTATCATCTTACAACAACATATTAGGACCACTGTAGACAGAAATTTCCACCAAAAAACAACAGAAGAGCTCCAGAAGTCAAAAACCAGTGAGAAACAGCTTGTAAATTATGGGATTAATTTCACATATTTTCCACAAAAACGTGAAAATTTCCAAGCTCAAAAAGTCAAAAATTTTTAACTCATGAAAATATCTACAAATTTTCAAATTTTGGAGCTTAGAAATGTTCTTTTTTTTTCTAGAAAATGTTTGAGATTAATGTCATATACCACATATTGTCAATGACCTTGTCTGTGTTTGTGGTTGTAAATCCTTTAAATGATTTCAGAGGCTAATATTACAACAGTAATTACATTTAGGCAATATGTTTTCTTCCATTTTAAGACTTTTAAAATTTACTGGATTACTAGTTGACTCTGTACATGAACATTTGGTCTACTTATATGAATTGATATCAAATGCAACATTTCATCATTTCAAGATTCGATTTGAATATTTGAACTCAGATAAAACAACTGGTTTAGCTATTTAGTAATAGCTCAGATGTGCAAATGTGTTATAGTTCTTGTCTATGGTAATCCAGAAGAAGTGTTTCTCTGGACTCCACTTTTTAAATGACAGATGGCAAAGTAAAAAAAAAAAAAAAAAAACTGTTAGGAAACCTTAGCATCCACAAGAGCAAACACAATCCCAACCATGCAATAACAATAAATCAGATCATTCAATAAATCCCTTTACTGAAAACTAACTAGATTTTCTTTCGATACAGTTTCTCCAAAGTCTAAAAGTAATCCTGCAGAAAGCAGCTTTTCTGACAGGTGGAAATGTGCAATCTGGAGGCAGCAGGGCAGCAATTCCTTTAAATGGACCAGTCACGG
This sequence comes from Alfaro cultratus, assembly GCA_903066825.1. Taxonomy (NCBI): domain Eukaryota; kingdom Metazoa; phylum Chordata; class Actinopteri; order Cyprinodontiformes; family Poeciliidae; genus Alfaro; species Alfaro cultratus. The sequence goes on along the minus strand of CAEFZX010015957.1, from coordinate 13,559 downwards.
TTTGGCTCTTCTGACTGTAACCAGAGCAAATACTGGAGCAACAGCTCATCTTTCAAAAGGACCATCGCTTCTCAGCTAAAACCAGAGTTACAGCTATGACAGCATATTAGGGATCTTGTAGAAAGAAAAGAGGAGCACACTTCAGTCAAAAATTTTAAACTCAAAAATCATCTAGAAAAACGTGGACATTTCTAAGTTTGAACAGTCAAAAATGTGCAAAAAAAAGAAGAAATTTTGAGATTGATCTCAGAAATTTTCTAGAAAAATTTGAAAATTTTTAAGTTACAAAATGTGAAAATATTGGATTTTTGGAAATTTTCTAAGATTCAAAAGATGAAAGTTTGTCTTTTGAACTAAGCTTACTCCTCTTTTTGTATACATATACCCTTAGAAACCTTACTCAGTATTTTAATGATAGTGGTTAAGAAAAGGCAAGACGTTAAAACAAAGTACAGTATATATGGTAATGATTACAGTTACAGTCTAAAATGAACAGAAATATATCATTTGATTATTTAGCCTGCCAGAAGAGAAAAAATAATTCATTTTTCAAAGTCGCATTTTTACCATGTTATTTATTCATTTAATAAATGTCGGTTTTGAAATAAATATGCAGATAGTAAACTGAACATTTAGTTTGCCAAATAAATATTTAGCTCCAAATTAAGCATTTAGTAAAATATTTAGTTAGCAAGCTAAATATTTAGTAGAGATCATGAACTCAGTGTTTAGCTCTGAGATAAATGTTTAGCTTGAAGCTAAATAGTTACTCGCTAATTAAATATTTAGTCTGAAACTGACATTTATAATTAAATGAACAACATGGTGAAAATATGACTTTGAAAAATGAACCATTTTATTCTCTTGACAGACTAAATAACCAAAATTATTGCTGTTAATTTTTCAATGTAACTTTTCATTTTGTGTGTCGTGGTGGCACACTGCAGGATCATTTATTGATCTGCTGTTCATTCACATTCAAATTGGCCTCCTGGTCCATGGCACTTACTCCTCCAGGTTTTGATCAATGGATGACTTTGTGCCGCCTCTGTGCGATTATTGAGAAATAAGCCATGTGAAGGGCCAGAGAAACGCTTCCAGGCAGCTCACTGACAATGGCTGCTGGAGCATGAAACAAAAAACAGTCAAAGAATAATCACCACCTTCAGTTTTTGTTGCCACAAACTAAATGAGGGCCCCATTTACCTATACAACCCCTTCCAAATCACATAAATATAGGATTTTCACTCTCACTGGGGTTCAGATGATAAATTATCCTGCTCTCCAAGTGGTAATTTAAGTCACTAAACATAAAAGCAAGTAAATGCGCTCTTCAACTTCAAACTGAAGCGCTCATCTAGCTGAGAAGAATGCTCGCTCTGATAACGGCTGCTAGATTTCAAGAGTTTGCAATATTCCACCGGCTTATTCAACCGTTTTCTGTTTGCAGAGAAAATTGCTGATATGGGTTACAAATGGCTGCAGAGCGATAGAGACAACTGTGCCAATATCCCTGATCGCATTAGCAGTGCCATCTGTGTAAGGAAAATTGGTAGAAGAGCTTTAAAATGTAGAGTAAATGGCAAGCAGAGCTCCAGCGTAATATTATGTTCTATTAAAGCAAAAGGGTAACAATATCAGTGATGGACGAAGAGGCAAATGCAATGTGGATTCTACATAGAGCTTGTTTAACAAGAGAGAAAATTGCCTTTTATTTGTTCTCTCTTAGTTCTTCTGTAATTTAATTTGCTGCCCATCACTGAATCCAGATTTCAAACCAATTCTCTGTTTTTTCAGGGTTTTAACATCTTCTGATTTCTTTAAACAAAAGAAAAAAAAGAAGACAATAGAACACCGTTTGGAGTTCAACTGATCTGACACTGACTTGTGTGAAAAAATGTACAAAGAAAAGGAGACTGCAACTTCAGAAAGGTTTGGGAACAGAAGAATCTCAGGAGTGGTTTTAGCATAATTCAAAGAAAAAGAACAATCAAAAATACAATAAAAATAAAATTAAATCATCAAATTTTAATAAGCATTGAATATGCAATACAGATAACAAAACTGTATTTTGTATTGGATCGAAATATGCAGTTTTGCACACTTCTGGTTTCAGAACTTTCTATCACAAAACAATAAAGGTTAATTCTTACTAATTGTTGTATAGAAACTCGAATGTTCAATAAAGAGTCTAATTCTTTCATAAAGGTTTACTCTGGATTGCATTCAACCTGTGGTAAGACTGTGCTGTTGTATTTTGTCACAACAATAAAAAAAATCCACGGAAGAGGATCTGACAAACTGGAGGCTGAAGCTTAACATTTTGAAAATATGTTTGCTGAACAGAAACAATTTTATGAAACAATTTTTTTTTTTTAAAGCTTTAGTGGTGGTATGAGGGGAACGTCAGCTGGAGATGGGCACCAGCATCTCCCAACCGCACAGGGACAAGGGTGTAAAGAAAATGAATGGATGGATGGATGGTGGCATGAGGTGTTTTATTTATTTATTTATTATTTTTTTGTCCGTATCAAAACTGGTTTATTTTGCAAAACTGCAATGGAAACTTTTTTTGTATCACACGAGTCACATAATCAACAACAGGATGTTGCCACTGGCGCAAACCACGAGGAAGACGACAGGAAGTGGTTAGAGGATGATGGAGCGGCATGTGTTTAACAAACTTCAGGGTGATTTTAATTATGTTTCTTATGTAATGGAAACACCACAGTTTCAAAATTGTTTTGGCATTAGTGGAATATTTAGGACATTTTGATAAATAAAGTGAGATTATTGGTAAAAGGAACAGAGTATTTAACCGAACTGAAGCAGAGGGAGAACACAGAGAAAAATGACTGCTCAACCAGGAGCAGGGAAACAACGAGATCAATGGAAACGTAATTAAGCACACAAAAATACTAAAGACAAAACTAAACAGCAACAAGGTGCTTGAGCTGTCTGTTTTTTTCCTCCTTCTGAGAAGGCAGAATGTTTACAACAATTTTGTTAAATTTTGAGCTCAGACTAATTTAGCCAAATTCTGATACCTTAAATCTGGAACAGAGCTTTCCAGGATTGGCTTTCAAAGCATTTTGAGCAAATACCTGACAATCTCCTCTTTTCTCCCACAGCTTTCTGTCTTTGATCCCTCTGTCGCTCCCCTGTTGTCTGCCGTCTCCCGTCTGATCAGGCTTCTACTAAAAGCTATTTCTCACTCATTCTCTTCATCTCATCCATTTGCTAGCTTTCAACGCTCTGTGCGTATAATGCAGACTGACATTTAAATACTCCCCATCCATCTTCCCCCTTGCTCTTTGCTTAAAAGACTTTTTGGTGAACTCCATTTCAGGAAATTTATAGCTCTAACATGTTGGCTGCATTTCTTAGCAATATATACACGATTGCTCAGCAAAACCTCTGATAGAGTTATTGCAAATAATGTAACACATTACATTATTTGCAATATTAATTTGCATTATTGCAAATAATATAATACTTCATTTGCCCCTTTTTGTTTCAGATCATGAAATGGATTTAAATATCAGACCTGAGAAGTACAAAATGCAGTTATCGAAGCTATCCAAACCAACCTGGCTCAATTTAAAAAATAATCCTTTTCCACATGTAAAATAATAAATTAACCAATCACAAAAGCTGAGTTCAATATTATTAGACCTAATTTACAGTCTGACTGGCAAAATCAAGAAATTACTAAAGACTTCCTGGCAATAGAAACACAGATACTGTGAAATTATTGTCTTTCCTCTGATGACATTTATGTCCAAGCTTCTTTGCTGTATTAATAAAGAATCAGTTGGATGGCATCATACTTAACAAATGTAGATTTTTTTTACCTTAATGAAAGGAATCCGTTTTTTTAGCCGCATAGTTTTTTTTTACTCATCTGAAACATTTTGGTGACAAAAAAAGCAAAACTAGAAGAAATATTTTTAACAGCAGTTTCTTTTTGTTTTATGCAAAGACTAAAGAAGAACATCTACAAAAAAATACATGTAAAGATAAGTTATAAAATAGTTATTTTTCTTTACAAAGTGCATCTGGCTTACTTACTAACAGCCTTTTGGCAGTAATAATAAAAAAATAACTTAATTGTTAGATGTTATCTAAATCACTGTTGTTGTTTTTTTCCCATCAAACTTCTTTACACCAGAAAGCCATCAGCTGAAGATCAGTGTAATTGCTATGCTGAGCAGAGTTCTCATGTGTCGCATCAAGAGTATTTGCATACTGAAACAGCCAGATTTCCCCCTGGCATGATTAGTCAGTAAGCTGTAGCAGCGCCGCCGCCACAAAGAGACAGGAAGCATCAGTCCAATGGAGGTAGTGACTCTTGCAACACAAACTCATCTGTTTCTCTCGCTTTTTTTTCTGTTTCTGTTTCTTATGAGCTCAATCAAAGTGCTTAAGGTTAAAGATTAATTTAGCAGTCTGCCTTAATTTGAATATTGAAATGTCTCAGGAAAATTGTTGTGAATACTATAAAAATAACTTTAGCATGCGAGCAGAAAGCGTGGCTTTCCAACCTCTGCTTTAGAGGCGAGTCAAATATTTGTGGAGAAGCTTTAAAATCCAACAGAGGCTCGTTGACAGAGACGTAACAGCCAATCAACAGAGGACAGACTTAAACTGTCTGATCTGTTATCTCTTTTTTATAAAATTAGAAACCATCACATTTAGTCACAGTGGACTTCATAACAAACACATATCACTCTGTTATACATGAGCTGATGTTGAGAAAGCATGTTTCAGGGGGACGACTCTTCATTTTGTTCTGGTATCAAAACGTGTGATAATATTTGACAACAAAGAGTCTGAATACAATATTTAGTAATATTTCCATAGAGAAGGAAATATTGATGCAAGTGTAGATTTGAATATTCAAATGTGCTCAAACGGGAAGCATTCACTCCAAATCACTGCGATGCACTGCCACATGTGACGGTAATAACTAACATCTGGCAGCCTGGCCGTTGCCTTCCTACGCAATTTCCCTCAATTCTCATCTTCCTTCACACCACAGTCTGGGCCTTCTCCCATTGAAATGGATTTCTATGGTAGATTTGTTATCAGGCCAATCAGTGAACAGGAGGAGAAGTTGTGAACCATGACATTGATATTTTTGGTAGTCCTCGCCTCCAGGAAGGATTTGTTTCTCAATCTCTGGTCAAACCAAAGTGTAAAACAAGGGGCTGGTTTTTCCATTTGGTAACAGTGGCTGACAGACAATCCACTAACATTTTTGTCAAGTCTCGTTTCATCAACAAAAGCTTGCATCTCAACTAAGACTGTCATGTCTTAGTCATCAAAGAGCCGTGTTTATCTCATCAACAGCTGCGTTTCCTTTACAAATGTGAGCAAGACCTTGTCGATATTCTACTAATGTAAAAAAAAAAAAAAAATGTAATTCCATTAAATAAGAAACACACTTAAAAATCACACGTGAATACATTTGTTGTCAACAAAATAATTTCATCATCATCATCATCCTCATCATCATCAGCATCATCATCATCATCAGCATCATCATCATCATCATCATCACGATCATCATCATCATCACTATCATCATCATCATCATCATCACTATCATCATCATCATCACGATCATCATCATCATCATCATCATCATCACTATCATCATCACGATCATCATCATCATCACGATAATCATCATCACTATCATCATCATCATCATCATCATCACTATCATCATCATCATCATCACTATCATCATCATCATGACTTTTCCAGGATCAAATTCCCAGAATTATCAATTTTATCCAGATTTACAACATAAATATAAAAGTTCACAATGTTTTCATGGTCAATATTTCTAGAATGTTCAGGATGGATGGAAAAAAGGAAGGAAGGAAGAAAATTGTGAAGGAATGAAGGATGTGAGTAAAGAAATGAGAAATAATGGACACAATGAAGGAAAGACAGACAGCAAGACCAACAGACAGAATGGAAAATGTCTTAAAAAATATAATTTCCAAAGTTTTTCTGATTTTGTTGTCCAGACCTAAAACTTTCCTGACTGTAATCCCAGACTGATCCAGATTCCATGGAAACGCCAGTCTGTGTTTAATCTGGATGACTTAATCTGAGGTTCTGGACTCTGTGGCGCTCCGGGTTTAGAGGACGACGACACAGTGATGGTTTTCCAGCTTCCCTCCAGAGCAGGACCAGGAAGCGGGCCGACCAGCGGTGGATCAGAACTCGTGTCGGTCGGTGGATCAGAACTCGTGTCGGTGGTACATGTCCGGGTCGTAGTATTTGGTCACCACCACTCGGTTAGCAAACTTCCGGCCGGTCAGGGCCTGCATGGCTTTCTGACAGTCTGCAGGAGAAACATACTCTACAAAGATCTGGAGAAAGGAGCAGAGAAACGGATCAGAACCGACCCGTTATGCAACTACCTGTTCTCATACGAACCATGCAGCTGCTAAATATATGCTAGCAGTCATGTTTACATCTAGTTGAGAATTTTGAGCAAACTTTTAAAATGTCGCAAAAAGAAACTAATTAGGAAATCAGATTTTCCATTAATCGTTTCTGGCGCGATACTTCAAAATGTGAATAAAAAACGCTGAGGGAAACATGGCTTGTGAGTTGAAGTTGTAGAAGTTTCTCCACATTAACCAACAAGATGGCAGCAATGAGCCAAGTAACACTTCAGCTCAGGTGTACCTGTTTATAAAAGCTTAATCTTTTCTACATGCGAGTTCAACCGGTCCAAGAGTCTCAGAGCGAACCTTTCCACAGCCGGGGACTTCCACGCCGTCGACGGGCCGGGGGATCTCGATGGAGCGGACGTTGCCGTACTTGCAGCACTCCTCGCGGATGTCCTCCAGGATCTCCTCGTAGTCGTCGTCGTCCACCAGCTCCTCTGGCATCACCATGTTGAGGAGGCACAGCACCTCAGTGGGCAGGCCGGAGTTCTGCAGCCGCTGGAGCCCCGGCACCTGCAGCGTCACCGGCGTCTCGATGATGGAGGTCTGCAGACGGACAATGAGCTTACACAGGGCTTTTCAAAGTGAGGGGCGCGAACCAATGAGGGGCGCCAGAGCTCTTCAGGTGGGGCGTGACACAAGAAAAAACATGAACCAGAAAAACTAACGTTTAAACAACTTTATGTGTAATCATTCATCCAGCCACCGGGGGCGCTGTTGTAAAGTGAATTACTCCTGCAGTCACTACTTGGAGCTTATTAAATTAAAAAACGTACAGAAATTTGGTTTATTAATACGAAGTTGAAGAAGAAAAAAAACTTGATATAAGTTATGAAACTGACACTCAGCTCGTTTGGATCGTTTTGTTCATGGTTGTTAATTTTACCACTAGAATTAATTTTTTTTGTCTCTTTTACCACTTTTGCACTTGCAGAACAGAACTCCATAATGAACTTTAATTATTTTTGATAAGTTTATCTGTGAAACTATTAAGGATCTTGAAATAATCCCTGTCTATTATTTTTGTCTAATGTCTTAAAGGTTTGTACCAATTCGGCTAAACTACCATTGACCCATTTACTTATTTCATGGTATTTTTAACATATTTTGAAATGCTAATACTTGTAATATTCTCAGTGAAGTGACTGTGATGCCTGAGCTTATTTTCAGTTTATGCTAACAGAGTACTGAATACAATTTTGAGGAATAACTTTTTGGTTGTTGCATAACATGTGATTAATCAATTATTGAACAAAGTAATTTGTAATTAATTCAAAATCTCTTTTAATTTAAGTTTTTAAATGTAAATTAAAAACTTAAATTAAAATAAGTTATAAAGGGGCAGGAGGATCAAACTAATTGCTTAAGATTGTTTGTGCTGTTGGCATAATTTTGTCTCTGTGTATTTATTTGATATTTTATTTATTCAACACATTTTTGGCACTTAAGAGCAAATTTATGGTTTTGCCTGTTCATTCTCCACAAGCTCCTACAACAAATCTAGTTTTCTGTCATCAACATCCCATTGCAAAAACCAAGTCCTGATGTAATTATTATTAATCTTAATGTCACACATAACAGAGACATAATGAACAGATTTGATCATTTAAAGTTGTAGCTTTCCCACATTTTGAAAACCCCTGACCTAATTCATATTTGGCTCATTTTTGAGTCATACATCACATCTCAAACTCACAGGATTAGCGTTTTTGGCGCCCACGCTGGCCCTCTGGACGATGAGCTTTTTGTCGCCCAGCTGCATCCCGTTGAGCCCGGCGACCGCCTGAACAAAAACAAGCACGGCTTCAACCGACGCATCCAACCACCTGCTGATGAGGTTGGATGCAGCAGAGCGTTTACCTGGTCGGTGGCGCTGATGTCTACGTATTCGCAGAAGGCGTAACCTTTGGACAGCGATGTGGCGCTGTCCTTCACCAGGTTGAAGGCTTTGAGTGGCCCGAACGACGTCAGCAGCTCCTTCACCTGCAAACAGCAGCCAGAGTCGCTCTGAGAGCAGAAATCCCTCTGAATGCCAGGATGCAACACTGCAACACTGCAGGGCTGCATCTTCATCCCTCAACACTCACATGCAAAAGCATCCACCCCCCTGAACTGAAAGGTGCGGCATGCACAGTGCTCAGACTGCATGGAGGGCATCTGTGGACGTCAACTTAAAGTCCTGACACAGTTCCTCTGCTGGATTCAGGTCTGGACTTTGACTAGGCCATTCTAACACATGCCTATTCTTTGATCTAGACCTCTAGAAATTATCTATTTCTTTTTAAAAACTAAAATCACCAAAAAAAATTGATTTGATTTTTTTTTAACTTCACAATAAACTAAGCATGAACTTTTATTGAAACGTCCCAAAGAAGAAAACGTATCAATCCTCTTTTTGTTAATGTTTTATGCTGTTCTTTGTTTTAAAATGTAAACCCTGAAATAAAATAACATTCCCTACAGTAGATATTCAAGTTATTTTTTTCATAAAAGGTTATTTAACATCTCTGGCTCTAAATGAGTTTTGTTCATCTGGACTCTTCGGTTTATAGAGGCTGCAGATTCCAGGTTTAGGGAAATAACATGTTAGCTTTCAGCCCTAAATTAGTGACCCTGGAGTGCAGCTCCCTGAATCCAAATGCATGCCACACTTTTCAGAAAAATACTGAATCCCTTCCTCTTCTCTAAGCACCAGACACTGTGTTGGTTCTTCACCTAAAACCCAAATAAAATGCATTGAAGTTTGTTTGCGTAATGTAAGTAGTTAATATTTTAATAACTAGTCCTGCTTTTTTAAAGCTAAATAAACAAACCATCCAATCAAAGCTTACCTTTACAGAAACCCCTCTGCCTCCCCACTGCTAATAATCACCACCTCATCTTAATGAGCTGCTGTGTTTCCCCCCAGATAAACAGATCCTAAGCGCTCCAAAGGCATGATGGGAAACAGAGAGCCTGGCGGCTCGCTGCAGATCCGAGTGTGGGCCAGAGATTCTTACTTGCCTTGAGTTACATGTTGGCATGGCAGCAGTGGACGAGTACTACTGAACAAATTATGAGCGCAGACTTAACGATCTGACTGGCCCCTAGCTGGGGACAAAGTGGGGGGACAAAAATGAAAGAGCTGTGAGTTTCAACGCAGAGCAAGTGACTGAAATTATTCAGGAAATGAAGAGGAAAAAAAGAATAACAGACATCAGGCTGCATGAGCAAAGAGTAGCGGCTACATCTGAACAACGTCTGACTCAAAAGAAAAGTCCACTCAGTTTTCCTGCAGCTGGAGGCGTTTCTGGAGTCGTTCAGCCAGTCGTCCTCATCAGCTGGCATCAGTTCAGATGCTTAACTCATTCTGCAGGACCTGGTCATGAATGTTAGACCTGCTTCATACCTTACATCTGGACTAGAAACTCCCACAGACTGCAGACGTTTCACTTTTTAATATCTGATAAATATCTCTGACCGCAGATCAAATTTCCGTTCCATCCAAAGGAGCAGACACAATGTCGACCTAAATGCAAAAAAACACCAAACAACTGAAAAAATCCAGAAAGGCAAATTTCAACGACCTGATAAAAAGCTTGGATTATCTTCTATTAAGGTGGACTTTTTCTTTGAGAAGAAATAAATTATGTTTAGAAGTAATAAAGCTAAAATTTACTTACCTTTTCTAAGTCATTTTGCTTAACATTAGATTGTTATTAGGACTCTTTTACATTAAGAATGTAGATCATGATGGAGTTACCACAAAATATTTGACATTATTGCAGTCAGATTCCTCCATTATTATCATTATTAAAGGTGCCATGTTTCCACAGGAAGCCTCAGCGGCCATTAATGCCCGATCGAGAATGACTAAAAGCTCAGCGTGAGAGAGAAAAGAGAGGAAAACAAGAGAAGCTGTGCAGACTGCCGTCAGTAAATACCTGGTCGTCGTTAAGGTAATTAGGAAGGCCTCCGATGAAAAGTTTATGAGGCGAGTCCGGAACGACTGTGGAGACGACGCCTACGCATCGGGAGGACAGGAGAGTTAGAGAGCGGCCAGCAGAGCGGGGCGGCTGCAGCGGAGAGGCGGACACCTGGGACATGGAAGGCCGGCTGCTCCGAGATTCCAGGTAACGGCCGATAGTCATGAGGCCGTCGGATCTTCAGCGACTGACCCTGGAAGATGATCCCGTCAAAGGCCATGGCCTGCGTCGTCTCGTCCACCGACCGGAACTACAGGAGACAAACAGACACAGGACAGAAACTGGCACCAGGACGTTTATACTATTTAATAAATTAGATTCAGTACGTTCCAATGAGTCTTGTTTCCAATGATTAAAAGTAGATTTTAAAAATAACAAGTTATTAAACATAGTTTTCATCAAACCCATGTTTTAACATTGTTTTTATTGGTCTGATTTATATTCTAATTTTAAATTTCAGGATTTCCTAAATCCCAAAAAAAACACACAAAAAATGCAGCAGAATAATGCTTCAAAACTAAAAGAAGCCATAACTACAAAAATGACAAAATACTGCAGATGGCAAAGAAAATCAACAAGTATGAAGTGATTCCAACTTGCTGAACAGAACTGAAGTCCTCCAGGCCACTAGGGGGAGTCTGGAGTAGGTAATACTACCTACGTAAATACGCTGCTGCTCTATAATATTATAAGACATGAAGAATAACGCAGCTTTAACTTTCCCCTCCATCCTTCTTCTAGACATCCCGTCTTTACTGAGGGTCTGGTCCCAGATGATTTGTTGGTCGACTCCCCCTAGTGGTCTGGAGGACTTCCATTTTGTGGAGCGAGTTTGCAGAATTTCATATTTGATGGTTTTTTTTTATTTGCTTCCATTTGCTGTGGTTGCAGTGTTTTTCTGTTGCATTTGTTTTTTGTGTATTTTGAAGCTGTGTCATTCGTGTGTTTGTACCAAATACACTCTAAATGTTTATTACAAAGTCTTGCAGAAAGTAATATGAATTAATAATGAGGGAAGACTTTCTATGTGATACATCTTAAAGAAAAATGAAAATCAGTCAAAACTATTGTAGGAAAATCAAAGTTTTACAAAAGACTGACTGGAATCTTTAAGGCTGACCTCCAGGAAAGCAAAGTTTTTGTCCTGATTGATCTGGACGGCCAGAACCGGGTTGCTGGGCGCCTGTGAGAGGCCTGCCAGACGCATCTGAGCGTTGAAGAACTCTGCCATCGACTCCTGCGCAGCAGAATCACAAAACGAGATGAAAACCGATGCAGGACTAAGGAACAGCGCAGCGTGGTGCAGCCTTCACCTCCGTCACGCCAAACGGGATGTTCCCGACGTACAGCCGCCTGGCTTGTCTCGTCATCTGACTGCCGACGATGGGAACTTGCGCGGGCGCGACAGCCACTCCGGTGGTGGCAGCGGTAGCCAGCAGAGCTATAGTCGGGATCTGACCCGCCGCTGAGGGAGAGACGCCGTTAAACAGATGTGAGACGATGCAGCAGATGAAACAGACAATCAAACGTTAAAAGAACTGTCACCGAGTTACGGAGGGACGGGTACGGTTACCTTGCATAGCTTTGTATTGCATCGGTGTGATGTGCTCAAAGCCCGGAGGAGGAACATCCCAGTATTTACACGTCTTTTTCTTTCTCGTTCTCCTCGGTGAGCGGCTAGACGGAGAGAATCACCACATAAACCGGTGTTGGTAACAGCCGGTGTCCCAGTATCGGTTTGTTTTCCTCTGGGTGAGGGAGGAGCCTGACCTGTGCTTCTTGTGCTCCCTGGAGGAGCTGCGGCGGTCCCGGCTCTTCCGGTCCCGGCTGCGGCTCCTCTTCTCCCGGCTGCGGCTCCCTCGGTCTTTGCTCCAGCTGCGATGCTTGTCGCCGCGGCCTGCAGACCCGCTGCGACTCCGCTTCCTGTGCCGCTCCCTCTCCCTCTCTGTGGACAGAGAACCGTCCTCCATTAAACACAACAAACAGGAATCAGGGAAGTTTTCTGACCGATCTTTAAAAACCCGAACTGGTGATTCCAATGTTAGCCGATACAATTATTCTGTTTGAAAAGTTGGAAATATAGTTTGTCAGGATTAAACCAGAGGAGAGAGGTAACTACGTACATTTACTTGAGTAGTACTTTTAAAACAAACATACTTTTAGTAGTTTTACCACACTGTACTTTTTACTTTTACTATAGTAGCATTACTATTATGACGTTTTGCTGCTCTTAAGTCAGATTTCTGACTTCTTGCCCCACTTTGAGAAACTTTATAAGTAAAACAGGCTTGAGTGAGACCTCGCATTTTCACAGTAAGATAAAGTAAACAATATATATAAAGATTAGAAATACTTTACAATGGGTAATATAATATTTTAAGAATTAGTTTAATAAATTTAATGTAGAAAAAGCATTTTTTCCTTCTGAATATAATTTAGAATTATGTTGTTGTTGTTTTTTAGTCCTTAAAATACCAGAATCTCCAGCTAAGTTAATATTTTAACATGGTTAAACATTAAATCAGATGTTATGATCTATTACTTAAGAAGACTTTTGACTAAATATTTGCTCTTACTGGAGTAATTTCTTGGATAACTACTTTTTATTGTTACTTGAGTACATTTATTTCTACTCTAACCAACTCTGGATAAAGTACATCCAGAAACATGCTAATTAAATATTTATATGAATGAATAAATGCCATCATATGTGGATTAAAAAAATGAGCAAACAATCTATTCTTGTTTAATAAAAACTGTTACAGTTTGTTGTACAATCCTTCCATGCTGGTTGAAAAACCTTTTATACATAATCAATAAAAACATTAAATGACATTTTGCATATGAGTGGATGTGGACTTCTGACAGCTGCTGCAAATGAAAAAATCAAGTTTTTTTGCACACTTGTTATAGATAAATGTAATTATAAATATTGTTAAAATGAGAGGATGTTCGTGCCTCTTTCCACCACAGGTGAGCTGGCAGCCTGTAAATGATGGCTGTGGACTGACATGAAGCTGGGCTGAGCCTCATCACAGCCTCATCACTGCCAGGCTGAGCCTCATCACAGCCTCATCACTGCCAGGCTGAGCCTCATCACTGCCAGGCTGAGCCTCATCAC
>CAEFZX010015953.1:0-10675 GCA_903066825.1 Alfaro cultratus | reverse complement strand
AATATTTAAAAAATATATAAAAAAGACATATATATATATATATATATATATATATATATATATATATATATATATATATATATATATAAGTTACATACTGCAGTTTTAATGTTTTCCACTAAATAGTTTTTCTCTTAGTAGTTTGGAAATTTCATTATACTCTTTCCCAAATTTATGGGTAGCAAGATGTATTTCTCTCAGGTCTGTGCTGATGTGGTTCTAAGCTTGCAATTGTTTTAGGACACACCTGTAAAGCCCCCAAACTCCAGTTTGTGTACAGAGTGTCAGTAATATTGATAAGGTATTCAAATGCATTTGATTAAAATCACCATCTGGTCTTAGTGGTGCTTCGTTTTGGTGATACCATAATAAGTCAAAAACGAAAAAGCCTGAATTTACCAAATTACCTGCAATTTCAAGTAACTGTAGAAAGTGAAAGTTTTTGAAACAATTATTTCCTATTTTAGCGCAGGAAATGTTAAAAGGGTTATTCAGCATACAGAAACAAATTGAGAAATGTTGGCTTTAATTGGGTTAGTTTTACTAAATTGGCTAGGAATGAAGAACGAATAGCAGTCTGCACATGTTCGTTCAAAGAAAAATAACTCTGCAGGATTGAACTGTGCTACTAACCATCTGCCAACATCTGATAAAGCGTGTCACATATGAAGAACACACAACAGCTCCATCACACTGCTGTAACCAATGACAACAACCAAAAGACTCGTGGCTCTTCCATGCAGGGTTGAAAGTTTTCTCATTTCAATAATATTCCACATATTTCCTCCTGCAGTGTTTACTAATTAGCAGCTGATTCTTCTTCTCCTCGCCTGCTGCATGAGGCAGTTTGAGTTCCACCACATCAAGGCATCAGCTCCAACTTCTGAGCAAAAATTGGACTTCTTATTGGACTCACCTACAGCTATTAATTAGAGCTGCTTTTCTTTAATTTCAGCAATTATTCCCCACCTGCAGCTCTTGTGTCAGTCCCAGCTGGATGAGGATTGAATCTCTCTGAATACTTTTTCCTGTTTGGGAATTAAAAAAAAACAAAAAACGGAAATATCTCTGATCTAAGAAAAGAGCAGGTGTCACTAATAGCATTAATGAGCTGTTCCTTGTAGACAAAAGTGTTAGACATCGCATTCATCTCTTTTCGTCTTTTTGAATACAGGAGATGAAAACTGTTGCATCGTCTTTAGTCAGCCTTTTATGCTCGTTTTGAAGTCGTCGTGCCATTACCTGCTCCGGCTGGGCCGAATAATCGACTCCCACCGTCCTCCTGTTTATCCACTTTAATCTGGCGGCTCCCGTGAATCGATGCTAATGTGCTCTATGAAATGTTCACTCACTGCCACTGCTGCTCTTCCTGATTAAATATTGACAGAAGAACATCATGCTTTGGTAGCTTTCTAAATATATTGATCTCACCTGAGTTCTGTACCTGCATCGGATCAGATCGACTCACTCTTATCAGAGTGGCACCAGCAGGAGGAAAACTTGACAATTCTTATTTTACAAAGTGCTGTGTCTCTTACTTAACTTATACTCATGCTATGTTACATTTTAAGACACCGTGAACTCAGTTCAACTTTAAACTTAAAATCAAAGATTTGGTTTCACTGCATTTCTGGTGAAAGCTTTAACATTTGCTCATGGGGAGGAAAGTCATTAATGTCCAGCTTTTAAATGATTTTTTCAATTTTTTCTTTACCAAGGGCGGAGTGAATGTCAAACCACAGCAACGATTTCTAATATAAAGAATTTGGTGAATTTATGTGTTTTTTTTTTGTTTTTTTGTCAATCTCCACAGGGTCAAAATTTAAAATACTGACTGAAATATGTTCATCATCTTTTCTTTTTTTTTTACCTAGGTGCTGCTGAAGGCTCTGTAATGTCTTTTAGTTTAACAAAGCATTAACTTTTTGTTAGCTATATTGGTTCAGTGTAGCTTGTAGTTTTTCTAAGCAGCATAATGTCATTATTCATTAGCCTAATATTCATAACCGTAGGAAAGACCAGGGAATACAGTAAAGAGCTACTAAGTTAAACTGTCGTTACACAAGTTGGGAAAGTGAAAGCCCCTTTGACAACACACTTTGAGAGATTAAGGCACCTTTTAGCAATCTTTGTGTGTCTAACAATAATGAACTGATGCAGTG
Organism: Alfaro cultratus; assembly: GCA_903066825.1. Lineage (NCBI taxonomy): Eukaryota > Metazoa > Chordata > Actinopteri > Cyprinodontiformes > Poeciliidae > Alfaro > Alfaro cultratus. The sequence continues at coordinate 8,513 of CAEFZX010015953.1, read as the reverse complement.
GGGGAACTGGAAGTCACCCCACCCTGTTGCATCCAACTCACCAGGCAAGGTTGTCACAACTCTGCATCGGCTGACTTCTATAAGAGCAAGCCGGTTTTGCAGACCAGGGAACAAAAAAAATGAGGTTTTTGTAACGAGCTGGAACTCCAGGATTCATCCAGGTTCTAAATTCACACCAAGCATGAATGCTTGAATGAAATCTCCCATGCCTTCCAGAGAAATGTTTCATGGTAAGAAGAGACAAACCGGCTACTCTGCCTGAGTGACAAGGACTTTATTTCTGACAAAAGCACATTAAAAATGGTCATGGTTTAAATATTGTATTGAGTCACATCCCAATATAACATTTTTAGGATTCATCATGAGTGCATACATGTAACAATAATGAGTTCTGTGGTTGCGAGTTCTTAGCATTCTGTTTAGGAAAAGTCGTAATGTTTCTGCAATCAGTTGACTGAGGTAACTCATCGGGGCATTTTGGTGAAGCAACAGATTCCACCTACATGTGGGTGAAAACCCTCCTGATTCCTCCTCTGCTGCCATAGTGCATCCTCCTGACTGTGCAGCCGCCGTGTTTCTGTAAATCCCAGTCTGTCCATTTCCAATGAGGGTCAGCTGTGAGGGAGGAGGATGAGAGGAAGGGGCAGCAGCATCGGCATCGTTGAAATCTCCCAGCCTTCCTGAGCGAGGTGAGAATCGCCGGCTTTAACCCTGTGTGGGAGGACGAGAACAGGAAGCACAGCTAATTATTTAGTATTCTGCGGAAAGATGGAGGAAGATGCGGCGTGCCTCGTCAGTCTCGGCCTCTGGGTCAGCTCGGTAATGAAGCCAAAACTGAAAGCTTCATCTCTGAAAACCTCCATCAGATGATTTGCGGCCTTGTAGCTTGGAGTCCAGAGGTCAAATGCTGTAAATCCGAAGATGCTGTCCCACCGAACCCATTACTAGGACTAATGTTTGAGGGCTTTTTTTTTCCTAGCGACCCACAGAATATGAGCAGATCACCTCAACAACGCCGGCTCTCATTAGAATGAAAGAGAACAAATTCAGCCAGCAGCTCAGAGGGCCCTGAGGTTTGAGGTTAGCAAAAAATTCTCATCTTCCAATCAGTGTCTCACCTTTCCAGTGACTCTATGTGCTAAGAAGTACCTTTTTTTCTGTTTTCTAGGAAAACACACTGATCTGTATGACTATGTTGTGCTTTTAAAATACTGCAGAAAATAAGAATTTAGACCTGAGCAACAGTTTGGGTTGCATCCATTGTTTGTGAAAGGTTCTATAAATAAAGCTTGACTTGACTTAACTTGACTTGTTGTCCCACCCTGAAAAAGAAAGCAATTTAAAATCAAACTATAACCAGCAGATTATTACAAGAAAATACCATCCTAAAACAACCTGAGAGGGATTTGGTTAAAATAAAAATGAAGACTACATAATTAAGGTTAAGAAAAAAAAAGTGAGAGTGTTTCAAATTGTAATGTAATTTTCCTGGAGCACAACCTGCCAAGTCTCCTTGGTTATTCACAAAAACAACAAGCCTTAGTAAAATGCATTGCTCTTACAATGTGCTTTGCATTATTTTAAAATTGTCCCTGCAGCAAAGTTTTTTTTTTCAAACTATAAAAAACCCTTAGCATTGAAGATGTAACTACTTTAATTAAGCTGCTTTTAAGTTATTTGTCCTTCTGTTTTTAAGCAGACAGCATTAAGTTTCTGTTCCAGCTTAAATTATTGTCATGTTTATGTCTTAGATTACCTAATATTAAGTTAAACAATTAACCATTGGAATCCAGGACCCTGACCGCAGAATAAACACGACTCATAAACTGTTGATAAAAAGGAAAAAAAGAGGCAGGGGGAGGGGAAATAATCAACATCTGATTAAGCTGGAGGATTACTGAAACCCACAAACCCCCATAAATACTTCTTTTAAGATCATTTCTCTTTATCACATTACCATGCTTACATTAATACTGTTTTTAACCTACATATTTGACATTAGTACATGAGCTCATTTATTTTTCCCAGAACTGATTTGTGTTCTGCTTAAACTCTTTTAGGTTGTTTACTTATAAACACACATCAGCGGCTGTGATATCTGCTCTTCATGATCATGGTTCAACATCTTATGGATCGAATAATGTCTCAGGAGAGACTGTAGTCACTGTAAATTGGCAAGTACATATGTTATCTTTTGGTTGCAATGCTTTTTAATCAGTCATCACTCTGAAACAAGCGTTAAAAAAGTAATTTAGTGAGTTTGCTGCTCCGGAGCACAATGCCAGGGCTGAAAGACGTCAGCAATCATTTTAGATGTTTTCATAACTTCAATGGTCTCCAACCTGTAAACCTCCCAACACTTGAGCGTTGCTAGGACATGCCTAGCAACACATGGCATGTCCTAGATCTATCTATCTAATATAGTCTTAATTTGTCATCAGGATGTCTTGATACTGAAGCTGTTGTGTATTTGTTGTTTTTTGTGACATATTCATAACAGTTAGAGTTACAATTTCCTTGAAAATGTAAATATAATGATTAGTTAGATGTGCGTTTGTGAGCTTTGACAGCGTGGGAAAGCAGCAATATAACAATCACTGCCACAGTTCCGCAAATGACAGATAAAAGAGCAGAAATCACAAACACTGATGAATGAAATGCCAGAATATGACAAATGACAACTTTTCTTAATGTGTTTTCATGTGTGAACGCTTGTCATCTCTTTTCCATCTGATTGCTGTTTCACTCTGTAGCCTGTAGACTGGAAATTAATTGGAAATTACACATATTCAGGCTCTATATATTTGTGATGACTGTCTGAGTTATTAAAGGAAATCTATTACTGCACGCTGGCTGCCCTGTTGATTTAATGACATGTTGGTTCAGTGTGCAGAAGCCAAATAAGAAATTATGAGTTTTCTCTGCTCTGTTTTCAAACAGTTAACTTTTAATCATCTCCAAAATAAAGACAAATTAAATTATGCTGTCACCTCAATCGTCTCTGGTATTAAGAGTTGTGATGTAAAACTAATGTGCACAAACTGACACATACAGAGCAACCCAAAACACTTCACATTGTTTGGCTTAATGCTTTGTTCCATCAACAAGAGGATTTTAATTCTAATTCTCTTCCTTAATCTGATTCTTTTTTAATCCTCATATGCTTTCATGTGTTTTAATCTTATCAGGGTGCAGGATGAATAACAAACACTTAACAAAGGAAATAATCTAATACAAAATTAATAAACAGGCAATAGGAAGGCAGGTTAGCACCCGTAATGTTTGCCAATTTGTCAATTAAATGTATATATTTCTATTTAGCGTCTACTAGGAAGCCACATAAAATATAAGGCTAGAAAAAAAATCTAACATAGTGGGGCCCTTAAAATCTTAGTTTGCCAAGAAGATGGGAACACATCTAAAACATGAAAAGAGAAAAAAAAGTGGTTTTAAAAAGTCTTTTTTTTTTTTCTCTGAATAAGATGCTTACATCTTTATGTGTGAAAACATACAAAGTTTGAGTTTCTGAGGATAATCTGCCTCTAAGGTATCTTGACAGATTTGAATGCTTGAAAAAAGTTGATAACTCTTGTACAGGTTTTTTTTTAATTTTTTTTTGTCTTTAAATGTTAGGCTTTGCAAATGGATTTAAGAGATTCAGTGAAAATGAAATAGTTTATAAAGAAAGTGAAGTCAAAGCTGCTCATCAAGAACTGTATTTGTATGGAAAAACCATTAAATCAAGTGCTCTGTGTCCTTGGTTTGATTTCTAACTGTGAAACTTGTTTTAATTAGATGTAAGAAATGAAAACAGCAGGTAGGAGGACCTACGGCTTTCTGAAAAGACAGCCTTGATGATGAGCTGAAACTTTTCGTTCTGTATAGGAGCAAACAGATTAGATGGATGAATGCAGAGTAATTATGTGGATTCAACTGAACGAATACATAAGATCATTGTATAATACATGCTAATAAGCTAACCTTTTTTCTTCCCAAGGATATTTTATGACACTGAATGGCAAATAACACAGTCCTTGCAAAGCAAAGCTCAAATGATAGTTGCAACTTGTCTGGAGGGAATGGGACTTTTTTCTCTTGGAGGAGCATAATTTTTTTCAATGCACTTTTAATTCACAATGCACTTATTTAAAATTAGTCTTAAAAGTGTTCATCCATCCGCTTATTAAACCAGTCACCTTGCATAACTCTTCATCTCACCTTTATGGATTCAAAGTTGCTCCCAGGCTGGAGGAGACATGCAGTCTTTCCAACAACAGTCTAAGGAACTCTCCAAAGAGAGACATAAACAAGATGTCCTGATCAGATCGCTGGTCATGCAGTGTAAAAAAAGAAACATGCATTTTTACTTACTTTTTATATTTTATTGTTTTATCCGCAACTACATCATTTTACAGTTGGAGTAGCAGGCACTCCATTTAGAGCGCCTGCTACTCCAACTGGACATTTTGAGATACACTGTTTTGCAGTAGTGTACCTGTTGGAAAAATCATTAACCCGCTGTCATGCTGTGTGACATGCTGTGTCACACATGCTGTGTCATCTTGCCATGTATACTGGTGTGGAAAAGTGCAATACAGATTTAAACATGAGGAAAATCATCTTTCAGTAAGCTGGTTGTCACAGTAAGCAATGTTCAGAAACAGGAGGGACGAGGGCGAAGGGGTTTGTCACACAAGTAAACTGTGCACTCCGTGTCCCGCTGTCTTTCTCCTCTGCTGTTTCCCCTGCAGGAGCAAGTGTGGAGACACTGTTTTGTTTTTCTTCTTTTTATTAATTGCGAGTCCAGAGGTAGTGAGGTAATTTCTACCAGCGCTTCTATGCTGTTAGTAAGAAAACACGCTATGAAAAATAGAAAAAAAATATGATGTATATATAAAATACAAAAAATCTCTATCATATCAAATGGTTGGATCTGAAAGGGATACAGTGTCCATTTTACTTATTAATTTACTTTTTAAATTGCTGTAATTTCAAGATAAAGTGTTCCTATCCATGCAACAATATGTGGTAAATTACTCTCTGATGATGAAAGAAAAAAAATACATAATGTGCAGGTTGTGAGTCGAAGTCTGAAACAAACGATTTTAACTTGTTTCAATGGAAATGGAAGGCAACTGCAGTTCCAACACCAAAAATAAATTCTGGTGTAAATTTTAATATCAGATTCTCATTCTAGCTTTCTGTTCCTAGTACCAAACTCCACTCTTAAAAATGATAATGTAGTACAATGTTTACAGCAGAATCCCCCATAGTTCTGCTTGTTGACTTCCTAATATATTTCTCATTCAATTTTAACACCTATTTCTTTAGAATGCTGTACATTTTTTTTTACTTGGTTTGAATTTCGTCTCACCTTATTATCAGGAATTGTTTGGAAGACTCTTCCAGGATGAGCACATGCCAGTGTTGGTGGACAAGTGCTATCAGTTTCAAACTTCTCAGCCAAAGAGGGCATCTTCTGTCAGTGTTAATTAAACTGTAATTTCATTCATCAAACTTATCGAGAGACACAGACAAAGTGCAAAGTAATCCTTTCACATGTACACTGATGTACAAAAAAGTCTTTTGGACTTTTTTGCAGTTTTCCCCCATCCCTGCAGATTCGAGTTTCTGATGGAATCAAAGCAGCATCAATCTCGCCTTTGAAGTTAAGACGGCGAGATGAAAGGAGTTCTGACCTCTCCTCCCTCCATCACCTCCTCCCTGTTCTTCTTCACCATTTCGCTCATATTTACTTCCCTTCCCTCATCAGACCCACAATTTTCCTTTTCCAGCAAGATGTCATAATTTTTCCTCCCACAATAAGGCTCGGCTTCTCCGCCTCTTGTCAGCCAGAGGTGGAAGAGATTGTTCCAGCAACAACACAGCAGTCAAACATGACTCTGAGGGAGATGTAGAGATCTACTCACTGGTCTGTAGAGCTGAAAACTGCATTGGTTTATCAGATTTTAATATAAAGGATGGGAAAACATATGATCCACCCTATTTGAGTGCAATGATCAAATATATCCAAGCTGACCCTTTGAGTCAAACTTCAATGTTCTTCTTCCACAATGTTCCATTAGATTAAAGAACAACCAAATGAAATAAGTGAATTTTAAACTTAAAATGTCATTGCTAAATTTATTCTTACTATAAACTAGATTTTATTGACTTTATTGGTTTATTTACATGGTGTTCCAAGCTACCCTTATTTATCAGAGAAGCTGTTCTCAATTACACATCTTTTCTTGTTGACAGAAATGTAATTGCATTTGAAATTGTTACTGAAATGTGCCTGCTAGTCCTTTTTTTGCAATCACTCATTTTGGTAATATGTTAATATATTCAGTTAAAAAAATACAGTCGACATTACTCAGTTGAAAACAATTATCAGCATAGCTTAGTTGAAGAGGCACTTTCAGTGGAGTCGATACATTTTGCACAAAGCTAGCGTTACAAGTAACTTGTATAGTTGGTGGACGCGTAGCTCTGCCGATATTGTTTGCGTTGGTTGTTTCACAAAACAGGAGATGGTAAAAAGACACCTTCTTCCCGCTACCAGGGAAGAAAGTAGCGGCCTAGCAGGAGCTTCTTTTTCATTTGTGCATAAGAAAAGAGAGTTGAACATTTCTATTCTTTTCTTATTTTTTTTTCTTTCTTTTAATTGTGTGCAGTTTCCCGAGATCCCAGTCATCCACTCCACTGATGTTGTCTTGCACACCAAACAACGTTGAAGAAACATTTCCGCCACGAGAGCTCAACAATTTAGCTTTCTTGTTCCCCCCCAAAATATCTCTTGTTAAACAAACACTGTTTTAAGTTTGATTTTATTGTCCATCTTCCTTAATAGACATAAGAAAAAGAAATTATGAAGTCTGTTGCAAAATAAGTAAGAACCCTTATATATATATATATATATATATCATCCATTTCTAGACATGTTGGTTAAAAAAAGTAAAGAAAAAAGTATTAGTCAGTAAAAGTGCAATGGAACTCCTGAAAAGTGTAATTTATTAATGCCACTTTTCTGTTTTTGCTTCCAGCATGCTAGATATTAAAATCCAATTTTGTTTGTGTGGACACATGATGAAGAACACATCCCACCAATAGAGAAGCTGTGCCCCAGTTTAAGTGTAATTGTCTGATTTTATTTCTTTTCATCACTGACCAACCAGATTAGCTCCTTCAGGCAAAACACTGAGTAAACCTTGCCCACAGCTCTAAAGGTGTGAGTATGCATGAGATCTGTTAGCGAGCGGGTTGTCGTCGAATCGTGTAGGCAGGAACTGTGTGGGTTGCGGGGCAGCATCTCATTGGCTGTTAGCAGGTGGGTTTTTCTGAGTGGCGGCTCTCTAATGAGAGCCCCTGGGAATTGGACTACAGACTGGTCTCTAACATGGCTGCAGGCACACAGGCCTTCATCTCCCATCATGCCCGCTCACACCTCAACCAGCTGTGGCTCAGGCTGCATTTAGGACATCTGGGAGGGGTAGTAAAAGCCATCTTGCTCCCTGTAAATCACCTTTTAGCTATTGCTCAGATTATTCTGACTGCAGCAATATGGTTCTGCTTGGCTTCACAAGAATACAAATAAAACAAAGGAAATGTTTCTACAGAATACAGAAATTGAGGCTCAGTTTTACAAAAGGCGTGATTTCCTTCATTTAGGTCAAAATCCAAAATTTAAAGAGAAATAAACCAAAAACACAAAACAAGGTATTTAAAAAAAATGCACAATAAATTTATATGTGAGGTTTAAGCAATTATATTTTTTATCCACAAATAATTACCAAGAGAAAGTGATAAGAAATGGATAAGCAAACTTATGACTTTGCCGGTTCAAAATGAAAGTAGGTTGTGACAAAACGGCAACAGCTGTGTAGGAATTAATGATGCAACTTGGCAAAAGGCATTGACACAATGCTATTGCTAGCAGTATGTTTAAGTGCAGTGTAAGAGTGGAATATGTATACGTACACATTCATGTATTTTTTCTTGTTTCTTTTTCAGTTCAGTTCTTTTTACAGAACTTAAATATTATGTGGAAGTGTGTTTGAGGCATAACTTATTGCAGTGGGAGCTACAACTAAAATTAAAATTTTTACATTGTTTTTTGAAACAAGTGAGAACAGTCCGGTTTCTGGGATCATTTACCTGAACAAAGCTATTTTATTTACGTCAGAACATAAACTGCTCTAAATTGTAAATTGTATTTCCTTCTCTTTCATTACGTTATAGTAGCTAGGTAATTTTACAGCCCGATTTTCAGGAATTTAGAAATGTTTTATGTGATGCTTAGACATTTAACTGTATCAGTGAGCACTTTATGGGGACATGACAAAAGAAAGTTTTTTTCTTTTAACAGAAGCAAGTGACTTTCCTCTTGAGATGCGTAGTGACACATTTTTCCCACAAAGAGCAGTTTCTGGTTGATGATTAAACTACCACACACACACGCACACACACACACACACACACACACACACACACACAAACACACACGTACAACA
>CAEFZX010015951.1:0-17033 GCA_903066825.1 Alfaro cultratus | reverse complement strand
GTGATACAAAAGTGATACAAAAGTGATACAAAAGTGATACAAAAGTGATACAAAAGTGATACAAAAGTGATACAAAAAATCATTTTCCCAACCTCTCGTCAACACACCAAATATTTACCAAACAACCCACCTCCACCCAGCACCCGGTGTGTTCTTAATTACTCAAATTAATGGGAGGGTCTAACAATTAGCCACATAATCTAAACAACTCCAAATATAAAACTAATTACAAATTTAAATCAACTTAAATATATTCTAACTACACAAAAAAGAAAACTAAATTAATAGAAATTACAATCCATAAAATTTAGCTTAAATGGTCACCACAAGTGTCATCATGAAGCACTTGACAAAACAATCAAAACAATTTGTTCCAGCTATATGGAATCAAATCAGTTGATTCTATTCCAATCTAACGAAAGAATCATTCAGATGTAGTTGAATATAGTCAAACTTAATCCAAATTATTATTCCATCAGATCTCATTGCTATATTTATACCAGTTTGCAAAAATCTACCTATTCAAGAAAACTCTAATTATTTTATTGATCCTTGAGTTTTCAGCAATCCCTAATTGTGAGAGAACATGTGGTGACGGATGAGAAGAACTACTTCTTCTTAACAGGCAGAAACGTTTGGCAAAAAGGGGCAATCTGATGTGGCTGCATGGCTGAGTTGAGAGGGAAAAAAAATAGTAAGAGTGTATACCAGGAAGTGACACAGTCAAAAAAACACAGGCGTTGAGCCAGAAAAAGAAAGAAAAAGAAAGAAAAAGAGAAAAAGCAAAACAACACAGAAACAAAAAGTTCTGTCATTGGTTTCATTTAAGAAAAAGACTCATAAAATGTTATTCAAGGTGTGCTGGGAATATGAAAGAGACACAATTAAATACAGAATATCTGCGCTACAGGAAAACTTTCTAATGCAACACATCGGAAAGAGTACATACAGATAATGGCAGCAATGACTTGGTTAAAAGCTTCACCCACCAAAGAGATGCAGCCAGACAAAAAGAGCTGAGTACTTGCTATGAGAAAGAAACACAGGAAGAATATACATAGTTAATATCAACTCTGACCAAGAAACACACTCACAAAAAAAGTACTTTTTGGTTTACTATAGATGTATTCATTACGATGTAAATGACATTTTAAATGCTGATATATCAATAGAAAGGTTTATTATTTGTTTGTTTTTTTTGCTAAGTCCTTGATCAATAATAATCAACATTAGTATGTGTCAGTAAAATACATTGTATGTTGATTTACAATTTTAGGAAAGAGTGAGTTTTAGAAGTGACCTTGAATGTTGTAATTTTTGTCTACACAGTTAAGTCCTTTTTTGTACACATTTTATCATTTCTTATAAAGGACAAGATTAGCCTAAAATAATTAAGTTTGATGTGATTTCCTTAAGATTAAATATTTTCCTTATCAGTTTCTTGAGATAAAGGCATGCTTCTGCAATCTTTGAATCCTTGAGCTCATGAGATAATGATGATAGGAAAACATATTTCTTGTGTTACTCCAAGTTTCATCATTCAATGTCACTGCTACAATTCATGAGAATAATTTAGATCAATAATGTGATGATCTATGATAGACACTATGATGTAATATTTTTAGCTTGAATCAGTTCATTGTTTAAATTTCAAAAGTCAAACCTTTCTGGTTTCTGTCATTGTGAATGAAAACTTTTGCTTTTGTCAAACATTTACTGTGATAACCCTTTATTAAAAGAATAAATATATTTGTTATTTTGAGATAATAAAGTAGAATAACTTTCAAAGTATGCTAAGCGTGCTAAGATGATCTAACTCAGTCGAAACAGAATAAAATGTAAACGCACACAAAATGAGAAGTGAAGAAATTCAGTTTAAATTTATTAAAAAACTTTTTTTGCTTCAAGTGAACTGCAAAAATCAAGTTTCCAGAAACTGTAATGTGGGCTGGATGTAAGACCAACATAAGATTTTTTTATTTTACCAAGTTTCACCCTGTACTCTCAAATTTCCAGGAGTTTTTTTTTTTTTTTTTTTTTTTTTAAAAAATCAGCAGGCAAATTATGATACATTCTTGGTCTTGCAATAAAGAATGGCTAAGCAGAGCTCTCACCAAGTTAAATGTTCTTTATGTCTTCACCTTTCAGGATGATCTGGTGGTACTTGCTTCACACTCCCTTCTCACTGCCGTCTGGCTCAAATCCCAGTCAAGCTCATTTCAGACTCTGGACAACAGCTGGCTATGTAATACTTCTTAAGTATTGGTGAGGCTGCAGACACAGGATCTGCTAAGAAGTTAGTTATATCATCATTAAATGGAAAAATATTAATCCATTCCTCAGATTGTATGTGATAAATACATGTCAGTATGTAAGGATAGTGTGATTATGATAAGTTTATAAACCTTAGCATTTCCTAAGATCACAGATGCTAATTATTTTCTGTGAATATTATATAAATTAGTAGACTTTGGACCAATCTTTTGTACGATTTCTTAAAAATGGTTATATCTTTCTCTGTTAGTCTACTATTTAGCAGCATTGTGTATAAGAAGAGGCAAGTCTTTCAGTGAATTACTATTTATCAGCCTACTTGTACAGAAATGATCAGAGGGCAGAATAATCTCTGTCGGTGACTGTATCTCTATCTAGTTCAGCAATATTCTCCTGAGAGTTGCATTACTACTGCTGACATTTGTCTTTAGTTACTCCTTAAGTATTAGTGTTATCATAATGACATGGTCATCATGCTAATACCTGTAATCTATAGAGGAGAAAAATCTTTTATCTTGGGACCATTCCAGGAAAACTTTTAAAAGCAATTCATTGATTGAAGTCTGCATATAAAAGTAATTTCCTATGTCAAGATAGCAAAAATAATAACCTATTGTGTTTAGAGAAAAGAAGCATGAGCATGTACAAAAAACCCCCTAAACACTTATTTTAGTTATCACTGTCAAAAAGTTTTATGTCAGCATAATGAGAAAGGCAAATAATTATGATTAAAAATTAGCCTTGAGCTCTCATTTTTCTAAACTGTGATGTGAATCTTATTTGTTGCTCACTTTATGAACTTGCATAACGTTTGGTTTGATATATACACCCACACACCCGTGTATACACATATATATATATATATATACCACATTTTTTTCAATTTGGAAAAAATATGGGTTTATGCAAGAAAGTGTGAAAATGGTTTATTTACAATCAAAACTTTGGACTTAACTTGACAGAATCATATTAAAGCAGTTTTTTTCATAGCTGGTACAGCCATATAACATTTAATTTCAGTTTTATATTTGTAGTCTAGATGGAAAATGTTTCTTCTCCTTATTTGTCATATTGTTTTCATTGTTGTTGCAGGCTGGCCTATCAGTCAGTGAAGACTCACTGGGATTTCTCTTGTAAGACTGTCGTGTCGCAGTGCAATAAACAGTAATAGATATAAAGGAGCGGGTTAGGAAGGAGCGGGTGCTCTATTACTCAATATTATAGACTGCGGGTTGTTTTGGCTGTTGGATAACACTTACTAATATTCCTCAAGAGAGTGAAAAGGAACTGAGAAGTTTGCAAAACTATGAGATGCAAGTTGCAATGAGAAAAAAGAAAGTGGGAGTATATTCCCCCACAAAGGTCTGAACTGCAGTCTTATTGGCAAATAGAGATGTTACATGAAAAAGGAGCCATGGCTTTCACTTTATGCTGCAGCTTAGAAAAAATGTTTTTATATATGAAAACCCATGGATCTGCATGGAAATAATTCTAATCACAAGTCCTGTCTTGAATATTTTGTTGATGTTTGTTGCTGTGAGGCAATATAACGTCACCGTCAGTCTAATTTTAGGTGCATGTTTATAAAACTAGAGGTTAGGATAAGCTGGCAGGTAAAAAAAAAACTAAACAAAAAAAAAATAAACATTCGGAAACGAAACTGTACTGCTGGAAAAAAATATGGGTTTAAGAGAACAAAGGGAGCAGTGAAGGAGGAAGGAAGTGTTGAGGGTAAGGGGAAACGGATGAAAGCAGAAGAAATGAAGGATCCACAAACACCTGAGGCCCTTCTTTCTTCTTGAGATCTGCCCACAGAGCCGCAGAATGGCAGTGCAATTTTACTGCAATTCACAACCATCAGTGATAAATATATATTTGCCTGCCTGGGTCAAATGTTGAAAATATATATAAAACAATTACAATGCAGGTAAAACACATAAAACACATTATTTTAATTAATCTATTTTATGTCTTTACTTCAAAAACATGTCGGTAATGTTAATGGGAGGCACTAAATTGAAAACAGAAAATGAATTGATGGCAAATGGATTTAACTTTCATTTTATATTATCTGACTATACTACAGAGCACAAATAAAAATATGCTTCAAATACAAGTGGTATAAAGTGATAAATTTGTTTTGAACTGACATTTTTGGTTTTTAGTTTTTGCTAGGTGACTCAATCAAACTGGAAATGACAGTAGCCTATAACACTTTCTTTTTTCATCCAATCCTTGCGAAAAATGTTACATTCACCAATGCATTTTAAATTTTTTATGAAAAGACTTGCTTAAAATCAAGTGTTACATAAGTCTTTTTACTCAAGTAAATTATTCAGATACTTCTCCCAGGATGCTTTCTCATCATTAGGTTTATTGCAAAGCATGAAATTGGTTTTAAAATATTCAAACGTTCCAAGTGTGTACAGTAAACAGCTGCTTGGGGTGTTTCAGTGGATTGGCAGCTTGGACATCATTAGAGCAAAATATAATAGAAAATGATTCATTTTCTTGTGTTGTCTGTTTCTCTCTTTCTCTCTCAAGAAAAAAGATTAAAGGTCAGGTAATAGTGCATAGAAAACTGTGTTTCTCTCAGGCTCTGTGTCCAACCACTGTGACTCTTTTACTGTACATTGGGTGACTTATGAAAAATGGGTTTGGGTGTCATCTGGCTCAGCCGTGCACCACGTGCCAATCCTGCTGTCCTCGACAGTGTTTCTGGCTTTGAGTCTGGGCCAAAAAACAATGAAGAAAAGTTTACAATAATCTTTGTTATATTTGTCAAGAGTTACATATTCAACTGTATAATGTACATAAATGTAGTTCCAGACAAATATTTACAAAAACACTGGACTGCTATTTTCTCACTCTTGAATATTGACCTTGGTTGTTCTTAAACCACTTTGTACATAATTTATCTGTATGTTTTGTTTGACCAACCTATACCTTCAAGGTTGATGTCTTACTTAAAATGTCACTTTAATATTTTTATGTAATGGTATTCACTTATGATGTCATCTTTTCTGTGAAATGCACCAGCCTCCATCTGATGTGGTATTAGTTATATTTGATTCTATGATCTGCCACTTAAACACACAACATATTCAGCACTTGTGTCAAAATATAAATGGATGCAACTGGGTTAAATACTTTCAATGTGAATTGTTTTTTTATTCTAAACTTAGACACAAAATATATCAATAAAGAATTTATTATTCATTATCTACACCTACTAACGAACTGAGTTAGCATTACCAGTTAGAAAAATGTCTGTTTGAACCTGTAGCTCAAGAAATAGTGAACATACAGTAAGTCCACAATAACACTAAGGACAAGTAAAAGGACAAACGTAATGTAACTATATACCTCTAGGATTTTGTTGTGGCTGAGATTCTTTGTTACATCAGCACACAGGATTGTTTTTCCTCTACTATTCTGTAGCTGTTCATCACAAATTGTTGACAGCCAGAAGGCAGTTTTCCCAGGTAAGCCACTATTAAATAAATACTGATTAGCATTGTCACTGTTATGAATATGAAATAAATTATAAACATCAGACTTAGAGGTCAAAATGTTAACTTCAGTCGTTTCGGACGATGACCGGCCTTGAACCTGTAAGCTGCTCTTAAGGAGTCGAAAAGCAAAACTCCCCTGTCAGCTTCTTTCTCTCTGAAGTCTTAGTGGGATTTCCAGGAGAGAATGTCACTGAATCTGGATCAAAGAACCATTGCAGCACTATGATCCTTTTTTAATTGCTTTAGAATAAACTACGACTTTCCTGTGAGTCATTACCAGCTAGCAGCCAAAAGGGAACGTATTAGATAGTATACGTTATTGAAATTTGCTTTTAAGCTTAATGGACCTAAATAATTAAAGATATATGAAATTAAAATGACTTGAATGGGTTTACGTGCTCCTTTAATTTCAAATTTTTAAATTGCATTTCATATTAGTTCCTATCCACTAAGTCAATGATGTACAGTGAAGTTCACCAAGTCCTCTGGAGTCAGACGTGCAAATATAACCCAAGACAGAAGCTTGTACTTCAACTAGAAGCTTAATTGAAAAATTTAGTTTGTTTTATTGATGCTTTAATCAATCAGCAACATGATAGCAAGGGGGAACATAACAAATGTAAAGTTAAATTTGACTTTTAAATAGTCAAACTTAACTTTTAAATTTGACTATTTAAAAGTTAAATGTTTTTTTAATTTGGCTGATCTATATGAAGTCAACGTGCCAATCTTTATCCACAAATATCTCTGCCACCCAGTTGTGAAAATCACCTCTATCTGCTCCAGTCTGAAATGAAGTGGTTTTTTTTGTTTGTTTTGTTTTTAATAAGATTTTAAAATATGAACCATTTTATCACTTGCTGAGAAAACATCTTCATTTTTATTCATCATACCATCAGACTTTTAACTTAAAACATACATTTTTACATTGTTTAAGAATGTGTAGATACTTCAACAGTAAAGCATTGTGACCACTCTAGTTCCTATGGTTTTGTGAGTATGGGGAAAAACATCTGTGGATGCTTTTTGAATCCACAGATGAAGAGACAACAGAACAGTGTTAATTTAACACAGCCTTTTAGAAAAAAAAAAAAAAAAAAAAAAGCTACCAGTCAGGTGTGATGATCTGTGGCAGCTTTGCTGCTTGAGTGAAATGAAATAAAGGATCTTACCAGGAATTTTGCTCTTTAGATCTTGAAGGAGAATTATCTTAAGTACAGGTGAACCTGTACTGTAAAGCAGGACAATATTTGAAGTCCACCTCTGAAGGGCTGAAAATAAATAAATAAATAAATAAAATGAAGTAAAATCAATAATAAAAAAAATAAATTAATACCACATAAAAATGGTGCTAAAAAATAGACTCTATTCCATAAAAGTCCTAATGGGACTCAATCTGAACTAGAAGCAGAAAAGTGAGTTTTCAGGCAGGATTTGAAAGACTGTAGGGACTCTGCAGTACAAATATCAAGTCACCATGTTGCTCCAGAGTCTTGGGACTGCCACTGCAAATGCCTGATTCCCTCCATTCTTCAATTTTGACCTGGACTGCACTAAAAGCACCAGATGCATCTGGAGACACTATCTTATTTTCAAGTCAAGCACCGTGTCACCGGTTATATATTGTGTTTTGCAACAGAATAACTTTAATTTCTCCAGACTCAGAGTAAGAAAAGACTATTTTTCTTTTAGCAGACATTTATAATGTGCAATCATTCCTTTTAAAACAGGCTGAAGCTTTAATTACATTGTAATTTATGCCTATGCTTTAATTAATGATGTTCTGATTCTGAACTTTTTAAATCTTTGAGTCCTAATATTTCTTTGCCATGACATATTTCATATACAAAAATGATATTTTGTCACGTTGAAGTTTTGTTTCCCTGATTCTATTTGTTAAAAGTCTCCCATTTTAATAACTGCTAACCTAGAGCTGTCTTCCACTACGACACACATGCCGATTTGATGGGCTCTTGCTGACGTGACATTGAACTCCAGAGGAAGGACACTTTTTCTTGCTGACAAGCTGGAGTCCTGTTGAGCTCAAACAAGAATGTGCCATGTTGGGCCTGCCTGATTACCTGCTTTTGCACTATTGTTTGATGAAACTGTTTTTGATTTATTTATACTTTGTTCCTGCCATCCTGGAAAAAAAGATGTGTTTTTCAATCCTGTTCCTATTTGTATCAGCCCAAGCACTTCCTGCTGTCACAATGCCTGTGCTTAAAGAGCTGTAAAACTGTGACTATTCTTCTGTGAAATGATCCCCAGGGCTGACGAAAAGGACATCGTGCCAATATTTACCAGACTCAAGAGACGGCGGAGAACATACTGGACCAAGCTGCCAGCGTTCCACTCCTGGACAAGAAAGTTTCAAGTCTTCTGTTTTTGATAATAATTCATTGTTCAATGAAAAAAAAAAAAAGAGTTCACATAAGATTAATAGTTGCCTTGCTTCATTAATGGAGAAATAAAATTTATTGGTTTACTTTATATCGCAATAATAAATAGCTACACCACAATATTCAATTCTGTTTTACCTGGTAATATTGACCACAATACAGACATAATCACTCTTTGAGTCATTACCTCTGCATAAAAGAGAAAAGACAACTTTTTATATGCTGTAAAATAGATTTCCCAATGACTCATAAATTCTTGTATAAAACTGGGCTGTAAAAGTTTATACTGTTGTGACAGAGGATGAATTACAAGAAAAAGGACTGCAGGATGTCTAAAACTGTCTTCTGTCAACATACTGCTAAAAGAGCTAACTTGGAACTGGTGGAAATTCCATTAATTTACTCAAGATGTTTAAGACTTTAATAACATCCACAAATAAGCAGACACGAACATTTTCCTAATGAGGAGCTTCAAATTCAAATTAGTATGCAAATATGAACAGCAGACTACTTATTAAGCAAACAGAAATGACCTGTGTGTCTCAGACAATCATGCGACACCCATTCCCAATTTTGTATCAACAAAATTTTGTGCAAAGCTTCTTCACATTTAAATACATCAAGACGACATCATTTGTTTTTAAAATCAAGCTTTATAAAATCAAATAAGTATTTCTTAAAGTCCAACTAAAGAGAAGTTAAAAACAATCCTAATAGGATCTTATTATTTTCGCTTTGTCTTAACTGTTATTTTTAATCTGCACCAAACAGAGAGTCTGTATATCTGTTAGTATACTCGACCCTATCTAAACTGCTTCCTCTTATTGGATTTCAACCATAAATAATTGATGACTTTGCACCTCCCCCATCTGCCTCAGCCGCTCTCTTGTTGTCACCCCCCTCTCCATCAGCGTTGGAGAAGGACACTCAAGGTGGAACAATGTGATTTCACGTGCATTTTTTATGTACGCAAGTGTGTTGGTGTGTGTGTGGGCATAAACCGTGACCCAGAGTGCTGCGGTCAAAGTGCAGCGAGCATCCAGGTCTGCCAGAAAACTGATGAAGAATAAAAAAAGCAGAGAGAAAGTCATGAAAACAAAATGCACTGTGAAGCGCAATAAAATAGGGAGCAGAAAACAAAAAAATATGCTGCAGCTTCATGTTATAGCAAATAAATTATTTATCATTCGCAGAAAAAAGTGGGCGCAGAAAAACTGGCCTCTAGTGCACTTTTACAGAAATATGCAGGTTTCTTGGCTTTTTATTTTCTTTCAAATTAGAGACTTCACACTAACAAGATTCCCACTGTAGATTTGCTCACATCATAGAATATGCAGATAGAAAAACATTAACAGAGAATTATGCAAATATGCATTGCCGCCTTCTGACACATTTCATGAATTTCAAAACGGGGACAGAGCACATAATTTAACTCTCCCAGTGCTGCCTCGTGGCAGGATTGCTGTTCATTTGACATTGGAAAAAACATTCAAAAATGCAAAGATGCACCGGAAGGTGAAAGAAATCAATAAACTGAATCTTGTCAAAATTAGCCACTGTCAGAGAGAAGAAGGAATAAATAAAGGTTCTTGTATATTCTTTTATGATATCGTCACTATGCAATGAGCCAAGAACTGTGGCCCACTTTCCTGGTTTGACATATTTCAAGCTAAAAAATAAAGGATGCCTATTCTACTGGGTGGAACAACAAAAATGTACAAAGTACTATATCAATCGTGAATTGTCATATCGGTAGTTACAGTAACAACACAAAAAAATATTAGCTTCCTTAAATGTTTCTTGCTTTTGTCTCATCAAAATGTTTGAAACATATCAGACAAAGATACAGTGAGTTCAATACACAACTTTCAGATGAGGATTACATTATGTCCGTTTGTAAAGAAGTATTTTTGGACAGGTGAGTTCAATTTTACAAGCCACACCCTGGCCTGATTAGTGCCACACATGTAAAGTCAAGAAACTGCCTAAAAGAACAAAAATGAAGTCGGCTTAAAGTGAAAACAAAGCAACACATCATGACTACATCTAAGAAAAATCAAAAGCAGATTAAAAACTTAATAACATCAATCAGTTGGGAAGAGGTTAGAGCCAGTTCTTAGTCTTTGTGATTCCTGCTACAAACAGAGAGCCAGAACTCATAGAACCTGCAAACCAAAATGAAAAAGCACAGGAGCCGTTCATTCAGACACATCTAGAATGCACCAGGGATTCATGTTGGCAGAAACTATTGATTACCAAAAACAACACAAAGGTGTGTCTCATGTCTCCCAAAAACACCTTTTGGCATGCACCTATACTTGGGGAAGATGTTGCGTGGACTGACAGGCAAACAAGTTGCACCAGAGTGCTGCACAGCAAGGACAATAAAATAATTAACATATGTATTAAAAAAACAACACACACTCACACATAGAAGATTAAATGGAAAAAAAAAAAAACATTCAAAAAGTTGGTGATACTGTGATGCTCTGACGCTGCTTTTTGTTACTTCAGGACCTGGCAGTAACAAAAAAGAAAGTGGTGCCATGTTTTTGAACAAGACTCCGCCTGTCAATCATTTTTTGTCAGCAACTGACCAATCAGAGGTCGCAATTTGGAGCACACGCCCCTACCCTGCACGAAATGAACGCCGTTAACGTTACCGGGGTTCGTCATTGCTAACGTGCTGCAGTCATAGATTTTGAGGAAAATAATAGGAAATCAGAGCGCGTAGAGGGAGGAATACAATTCATTACATTTCCAAAACCCAAACGGAGCCTGGAGTAAAGCAGGAAATGGATCAAGGCCTGCAGCAGACCTCATGTCCAGTTGAATGAAACTGTGATCCAGGGAAACAAACACATGTTCGTCTGCAGGAAGGTAACTGGTAGTAAACATCCAATTTTTAAGGCAGGTTTTCACGAGCCAGTTTTATTTAAGTCATTACTCACCTGCTTTGCACGTGCAAAATGCGTGTTGGATGGGAGTGTCCTGTCTTCCTCTGGCTACTACAGACTTGGGCTTTAATGTTAATTTCTCTGTTGTTTACCGCAAACAACCTTAAAGACCTGATGTAGGACTCGTTGGAAAAATTTCCTGCCTGGCGTCTTTGCCTCAGTGTTGGTTTAGAAGGCAAAAGTCTGGGGCCACCTTCTTTTGTGTCTTATTGGCGGATTGCAAACCAATGATGTGCCTTTACCGCCACCTATGGGACTGGAGTGTGGACATTAATGATAGTCAGAGAGAATTAATCAGTACACACATCAATGTGTGCGTATGTATGTTGGATATTTGTCTGTCTATTTATTAATCTAATCTATGCAAAAGACCCATTGACAATTTCAAGTAAAACGTCATGGAATGAAAATCATTTACTGCTGCTATGCGTACATTTGAACATGTGTGCAGACCATCCACCTGCAATCGTTTGCAAATAAATTGGAAGAAAAATGAAGCCTCCTCTAATGAATCAGAAAAGCATAGACATTGAAAACTTAATATCACCACAGTAGCCTCAAACAAGCTTGCTGTGGCTATGAGAGGAAAGGTGTTGACGATCTTTAGCGGCTCTCAGAGAGTGGGAGTGTTATCCACCTGTGGCTGCTGCGCATCTGCTGGGATCCATGCACCACAAAAACCTTCATGGCATAATTTACATCACTGTTAACTTTTATCACATTTTTTCCAATGCCTTAAAGTCTTATCCAGGCCTGAAATTCTCTTACTGCCTACATTACTAATATGCCAGAGGGAGAAGGAATCTGAGCAAGACATTGAAGTGTCTTATTGACTTGCTACAAGTCTCCTCTGATTGGCTCAAATCTTACAATGCTTAGCCAGTCAATGCCCCATTAAACCAAAAAAATTAAAAATAAAACTGTCTACCTGGTACTGCCAACCTAAACACATATGTTGAATGAGTGTAGAGTTATGAGAGTTTGCCTAGTTCCTTGTTATACCTTACATCTGTGCAAATAAATGATCAATATTTCATGATACAGCGGGAATCGACCTTGACAGGCTTTCTTGTTCAGGTCAAGCTGTAAATTGTGGCCTTTCTACTGTCTCCCTGACTTCACCTTGTTTTTAGTGTTCAGTTCTGATTAGCTCTAATCATATTTGCAAAGACAATACAAACTCACTGCCGTCATGTTGCTCTTCATCCTTATTTCGCCTCTACTCCAGAGTAATTCAGTGAGTGTAAATGCATGCAGGGAAACAGATATGTTTTATCCTATCAAAAGCTAAATAACAGAGTTTGAGATCTTTTTTTGGATTCTGTAAACAGCTTTGTCTGAGAAATTATTAAATTGGACACATGGGCATTTTCTGCAGGAGTCTTGCTAAGAAAATTAGCATGAAATCATGCATTATTAATATGAGTGGTATGCTATCAACTCTCTGTTTATGTTTCTGTTAAATTCAGCCATTTTCTGCTAAAATAATCCCAGTTTAATTCAGTTCAAAAGTTTGTCATTGATCCCAAATAGAAATTAAATAAGCACATAAAGATACTTGGTGCTTAATACCAACTTAGATTTTTTTCAAAAGGAAAAATAAATAAAAACATAGTATGTATTGAATTTATTTGATCAATCTAGTTAAATATTGAGGAGTCTTCCATTCAAATAATCAATTGTTCTTTACTTTCATATAAAACTAATTTAAATTAGAAGATGACAGGAAAGGGCTGAAGCTGATTCTCGTCAATCATTGTTACGACTAACAACGATTGACATCTCATCACTTTCAGAGTTAGAGGTCATCTCAAACAACAGTTTTGATAATCTTGAAGTTTTTTTTTAGTATTTATGATCTTCAGTTACAGAATATGCTATTAATCTGTGATACCACATGATCAAAAAGCTTGGATCATATTTATTGTGTGATACTGTATTTTAGTAAACATTGATTGGTAAATTAACTATTTGGTTTGTGAACTTGTAGAATATGAAGAGAAGAAGGAGCTTAACACGGGTGCAGTCAGATGTCAAAGAACTGCAACTGCACAAAGCCAAGAAGATCAGGAAAGTGAAACCCTCCATGCTGCGCAAGTGCCAGTAAGAGCTTAATCCCCAGCTGCTCTGGTAAACTTGGTCAGGAGCCAAGACAAAAAATACAGAACTGAAATGTTTTAATGTAAATGTAAAAAGTCAATTTAACTTGTAACCAACAAAAGTAAATAAGGTGTTGTTTCAACATTTCTGACTTTGCCCTTTAGTCAGTTAAGAACCTTATGGATTTGTTCCATGATAAAGTTTTACCACGATTTGCTTTTTTATTTTTATTTTTGAAATGTAGTTTATCTTATGTGTTTATGTATCACAGAGAAACTTTAGTTCATGTACTTTGAGATGTCCTGATAAAAGCTCTTTCTACTAAAAGTGTTAAAAGCTGTAACACCTTGGGACAGCGTTGCCGCATGTGCGGCTCCTGGTGCAGATGGATTCTCTTAATCTTGCCGGACTGCCAGACTGATTAAGGAGTTAGAGACACAGGACACACACACACGCACACACACACTCACACACACGCCCCCTCACACTCACACACACACTGGAATGGCCTCTTGACTTCTTTGTTGAAGCTAACAGCAGTAAACCAACAGCAGATTGTTGGGTAATTAAGCGTATCAGATGTGTCAATGCTTGCTCTCTTTTCATTTAGATGATAGTGACTAAATAATACACTTTACATTTCACTGTCACTCTATAAGAATGTCTTTAAGCTACAGTTACTACTGTAGTGGATGGAGGGAGATTTTGGTAAAGGATTGGAAAAACGTTTAGCATGAACCAAAATTGTGTGACTTCTGGTTTTTACGTTTGAAATAGTTTTTCTCTAAAATGTATGTGTTGCAGTAATCTATAGCTATATATCCCTTATTTCTTCTTGGCTTCATGCAAAATATTCAAAAATAGTAATTGTACTTCAAGCCTGCATCTGTCAACAGTTTAATACACTTTAATTTATAGAAACATATTTGTCTGGATTTAAGGAGTCAGAGTAATTCTTTTTGATGAATCAAACAATGAACATATTGTTTTTATTCAATATGAAGAGCTAAACTTGTAAGTTGCCAAATAATTGATGAGATATTACCTAATTACAATGTTGATTTATTTCCAGTTGCAAAGCTACATAGGATTTTATTATTTAATTTCTATTTACTTAATAATTTAACAATAGTAAGCAAAAAATAAAGCACAGATCTGCAATAAATTTTATAAAGAAGATTAAGACTCGATCTACTCTTTGAGGGGCAGAAATGTTTGAAGATGTAAATGTTTCAGATCTTATTTAATGCATATGACCAGCGCAGTGCATCACAACTCCGTAGTACATTTAGTGTCAATTGTTCCAAAACAGTAGAATGATTTTTCTACTGTCTTTGGCGCCCCCTGCAGTCTAGAAAACTTCATTACATACTCAGACCAATCTGCATTAATTTTTCATACTTGGCTGCTCACATCAAGTAAAAATGTTTTAGAGTTTAAACCTTCAATTCGTCATCATTTCAAGATCTTATTTTTCAAACAATAAATAATGTCTTGTTCATGCATCTTACATTGGCTCGCGTCTCATTAGAATCTTATCAAACATTAGTAAAATGTGGCGTAACAGAGATTCTTACAATTGATGATATCATTAATTGTTACAGCTCGGGCTTGTTAAACTAAAAATATTTAACAATCTTCGCAGAAGTGTAGGTGCTTTGTCACCTCTTGCCACCAGTCAATGTTTAAGGTGAACTGGTTGTTCATTTTCGGGAGACACAGAAAACCAGGGATGCACAAACTCTCCTACTTCTAGAGTGGCCAAATAGCAAAACATGCATGTTGGATTGTGGGTTAAACCACTGAGAACCATGCAGAGGGAGATTATAAAGACTTCACACAAAGGCTTTAGCTGGGATTTAAACCCAGGACTTTCTTGCTGCAAGGCATCAGCTGCATCACTATGCAGGCTGCCATAACAGATAACATTCAATTAAATTAAAGCCCTCACACACGTTCAGTTTGGCAACAAACTGTCAGAAATATGGAGAATGTTCTATGATATAGAAATTAAAAAAAATAGATGGGAAGATGAGTTGTGATCTTCTGATAATCTGTAAGAAAAAATAATCCAGCATAATTTAATGTTTAAAAAAGACCTACTTCAAACTATTTAGTGACTACAGTATCCATGGTTGATCTTTTTTCTGGTATATTTAAACTATTCTGATACACAGCTTTCTTGTTCTTTGGACTTAAAAGAATTTGATCTATAAAAATACAAAAAATAAAACATTCTTAGAGATCAACCCGATTAAGGCTCTCTTAAAATAGAGCAAAAGGATACAAAGGTTTTGTGTGTAATGAGGAAAACGTGTGTGTTACACTTTAACTTCACCTTGATGACAAACAAGGATTCAATAATTCAGCTCCTACATCCTGTTGTGCTGGCACAAATAGAGGCTGCATCGATACGATGGCTCAATCTGAAACACTGTAGTCATGACCTTTGACTTTATACCAGCTGAATGCATTTCACATTCAGTCTCACAAAGTAAAAGCCTCAGTTCAAATAATGTCACCACTTTTGATTTAACTTTTCCATAAAAGCATATATATCGTTAAAAAGAACTCTCTTTTGCACTCTTGGACAAAGACAGACTTGATTGTCATTCAACTTTAAAATGTACATATTGAGAGAAATTTTGATCCAATTTACTTTTATCACTAGGGGGGGAAATAGTTTTTCTTGATGAAAAGAGACAATTCTTTTCCACCAGCAACAAATTAAAATGCAAGAATGTCTGCTTGTACATTACTGTGACAGTGGTTGTGTCTGATTATCCTAAAGAGAGAAGACAGCGGCAAACTCCAATCATTTTCTAATAAAGACAGTCCTCTTGAAATAATAATCATATCACATCACATCCGATCATTTTACAAATGAAACATCCGCTGCTTTAAACAGGATATAAAGAATACATTGTTGAAGTCAGTTTGGATTATATTTCTAATTCATTAAGGTGACGTTTAGGGGCTATGCAGCAGCTAACTTTTAAAAAAATGGAATTAATGGAAGTTTAGATGGAATAGCAGAAGAAATGATTACAGTGTTCACCCTAGACTAAACATCATAATGTATCAATAATTATCTAGACAGCAACTTGTTTACGTCTGGTGATGAAACGCTTTTCCTCAGTGGGGGATAAGGAAGGTGGTCAGTGACAAATCAATGAAGATACAAGACAATCTTGGAAGAAAAACTGTTATAGGCTGCAAAAGACTTAAGGCTGAGACATTCACCCTCCAGCAGGACAATGAACTTAAACATACTGCTAGAGCAACAAAGACTAAAATTGGTTTGAGTTAAAGTGCCCCCGAAAAATTCCAGCGCTAAATCCAAATGAAAATCTGTGGCAAGGTATAAAAATTTTCTAAATTCTGTCGCGGAGAAACTTTTGGAAAAATACTAAGTGAACCATTACACTGTGAAAATAAATTTAAAGAACAAGATATAGCAGAAAATTGCAGAGACCTAAGTACTTTTGATATTGTTTTAATAAGGCTTCAGTGTGTAACTCTGTAGTGTATCACTGCGAGTTTGTGTAGATGTGACTGATTTTTGTCATCGTATGGGGAAACAGAGACCTGAATTATTGAAGGCTTGTTTTTCATCAAGGTCAAATTAAAGTATCACGCACAGGCTCAGGTGCCCTCAGACACGCACACACACACACACGCACACACACACACACACACACACACACACACACACACCCCGAGAGAGCCAGCACACAGCCCTCAGGCGGGACAAATTACGGCTGGGAACAACCAGGGAGGGACCA
>CAEFZX010015949.1:0-40456 GCA_903066825.1 Alfaro cultratus | reverse complement strand
AAATTCGCCGTCTAAAAATTCGCTGTTAAAAATGGCGAGGTCACTTCAGGTCACAGACATGAGCAATGGATGTCAGATTCACCAGCCAATCACGTGACGCGACGCCATATTGAAGAAATACCAGCATCACCGAGGCTGGCGACCATGGAGGCGAACGCAAACCCAACGGTGAGTTTAATGCTTTCTTTATTCAAATCCTGATGGCACATATTTACTTCCATACCTTAGCGATCACATCTCAATGCACTTTAGTTTATTTATATAGCACCAATTCACAACAAATGCTATGTACTCAAGGCACTTTACAAAAACAAATCATTACAATTCAGTCACACATCCATTCCAGTTGATCTAGTTATGGAACAGTACAGTATGCTCAGTTAACTATTCAAAGTAGTTTCAAAAGTTTCCAAGTCTCTTTGTTCCTAACTTGGGTGATCACTGTGATTAACTGTGTTGCTGCTCAAGGTCAGAGTTCAGTGTTTAACATCTTCACTGTTATGCAACTTTTGGCTGAGTTTTTAGCTGCCTTTGTCCTGCTTTTTTCTTTTATGCTCTTTTACATGATGATCTAATTCCTTTGAACTTACCAGGCAGATCTGAGAAACACGAGAGACAATGAACTTATCTACGAAGTTATACTCTCTGCCCACTTCACTGAAGAAAAAGTAAATTTTCTCCTCATGTGGAATGAACTTGGAGCTGATGAAGGTTGGATCTACAGGAAAGAAGAAACAAAAGGTCAATGTATGCAAATGTACAGAGAAAATATTCTTCAAGGTTAAATGTTCTCAATAAGGCACAAATTTAAAACACTTGTGGAAAATAAATTAATGTTATACTTTTGTTTAATCTTTTCCAATGAGCAAACCAGCAGCAGCTTAAGATACGGAGAAAGTTAGAGAATAATTCCAGCAGAAACTCTAATTCTGACAACACTCAATATATTTACTGCAAAGAGGAAAACAGAAGATTCAAAATTCATCAAATTTTATGCTCAGATTCTCTCACTGCAAAGAACCTCCTAAACGCATCTAAAACTCCTAAAATATTCTCACAGCCTACATAAATCACATTAGATAGAACAACGTTCATGCTCAATAGCACATAATAATGATTTCAATCAGTCATGTTTTGAATCCTAATAGAGCGTTTATTATTACCCTTATGAAACTGACAGGGAAAAACAGTTTGGACAGAAAAAGTCAGAATCCCAAACATAAACATGTTATCAGATTGTGTTATTTGAGCCCAACAATCAGAGTTTCTCTAATGACTATTAGTCATCTTCTTCCATGACTTCTAAATATTAGCATGAGCACTGGCCACAGAAATCCTCATATCAGAAGTCTACCCCATAGCCATCACATACACACAGTCAGAGGGGATCCATATTGGCAAAAGGTAACAAAACGCTAAACATGCTGTTAGTGTCTAATGCTGAGGCACCAGAATAATGAAACAGTTAAAGCAGCTGCAACCTTTTTGTAAAAAGTGGGGCAGAAACTTGGATTTCTTCTTTTGACCTAAAACATCTGACAGATCAAATTGAGAACTTTGACCTGGGCCTCTCAAGGAAATGTCAGCCTTTTAAATGTTGGAACAGATGTGCATCTTTTTTACTCAATAAAAATCTGTGAAAGTAGAGTAGGATTTCTTCACGCCTTTGCCTGTGTACGCTGCAGACTGGACCCAGATCAGCAAGATGTAGAAGCTGTTGCTCCAGACCACTGGAACGAACAGCATCCCACAGACTGTCATCAGCTGCAAACTGTTTAAGCTGGCTTTAGACTCAGCATGTAACAACAAAACAGCGTCCTGGAAGCTGGAGCCAAAGTGTATTTACTTATCAGTGAGCCTGAGTACAACTGCATTACTTTGAAATGTGTCAGGATGAGAGTCAGTGCACACACCCTCCAGCCATCCTAATGTGTCATCCAATTTAAGGTCCACCCGGCTGCCCTCACTGAGGTGTCGGGATATGACTGGTCGGTTCCCCCTGTAGTCTGCCACAGTGCCGGTGTAAAGCTCTCCGCCTGAGTAGCACACACAACACACAGCAGCCAGCACAAGATTATTCTTTATGTTATGCTTTTCTTACAGGATGGACTGTTTTTGCATCAGTCACTGGGAAAAGACTCATTTTCCTGCAGCATGGTTCCATTGACTTTAGAATTTTTCTATTTTTGGAAAGCAGTCAACTTTACTATATCAAAGTGTGTCAGAGAAAAGCTGCTGATTTCTTTTCATTTTAGAGGCAGATTTTATATCAATGTAAAAAAAAAAACCCTGAGGAATTGATTTACTCTGCGTCTTTCAGCAAAATATGCTTTTAATTTCCTGGTATAATAAAAAGAAGATATGATTTAATTGAGGTCTAACTTAGTGTGCTGTGTTATAACAACTGTAAAGTAAAATAAAACCAATAGATGATAGGCTGGATTTCTTTGTTAAATTTGTTCATTTCTTGAGCTCTGCATAAAGAAAAAGGAGCGAGTGAACACTAAAGCTTAAACAATAAAACCTCCAACACACACACATCTTTAGAAGGTGAGTAGAGTCTGCTCTCTTTAGTAGGGACCATAAAAATGACTGATAGATTTCATGTTAAATGTCTAAGAGTGAAGCAGTCGCAGTATTGCCTTACCCACAATGATAGCAGTGTTGCGCTGGTAGGGGTCATAAGGGCAGCGACCTCTCCCTTCATCAGTGTTGAGGCTCATTGTGAGCGTCTCTGAGTTCTGGTCAGGAAAGTCAAAAGTCATCAGCTAAAGGATTTAAAGAAATCTAAGAGACATCAAGATGTGATGATTTTGCACATGGACATCTTTTCTTAATTAAAAATATTGTGAAAAAGTCACTGATCTCCAAAAGCAAAACTCATGCATTAGAATGGACTTATATATAGAGTGAAATAGTTCAAACATATTCATGTAATTTTGATAACTATGGCTGATCTGGAATATGAAAACACAAAATTCAGTGCATCAGAAAATTGAATACTGTGAAAATTTCAACATTCTAAACTCATTGTGTTACACCCTGATTAGCCAAACATCTGAAAACAGCTGCAGAGGTTTATCCTAACTGAATAAAATGAAGTGATGTCACAGCAGAGATATGCCAGCATAAAAAACTTACAATATATGCGCAGCGTGGACTAAAGGCGAATGTTCCACATGCGTACATGTGAGTGCTGTTTAAGAACTGCAGAACTCGGATGAAATTGGGACAGTCCGCCTTAAAAACCCAAACAGAAAAGTTAGAGTTGAGATGATTCCGTAAAACCAGTTTCCCACTGATAACTAACCCATCAGTCAGAACCTGATGAGAGCTCCACAAAGTCTACAGCTCCACACAGAGCTATCCGTTACTATAGCGATGATCAAATGGCGCTAGCCATTTGGGTGCCATGAGCACAAATGCTTTGTGGAACAAATCAAAACAGTATTTTCATATGCAGTGAAAATATAAACTCTGTATGCAGGTTGATGAACCTGGATGATTTTTTGTAGCTGTAGATTATAAATGACAGTGAAAATAGTCTACCGAAGTCATTACAGTTGACTATGATGGAATAACACTTTCAGAGTGAAATGTAAGAATGAAAACATGAATAGATTTTTATTTTCTCAAGCAGATCTGTTACATTTATGTCTATTAACATGCTTCACGCATTTTTATTTTAAATATCTCACTATTATGATTTCTAAAATTATGATATTTTATGTTCCTAATTTTTTGGAATGGAGAGAATGATATGAATTATCTCACCACTGTCACTGTAATCATTTAAATGTGTTTTTAATCATTGATACCTTGGGATTAAATGTTCTGGCTGGAAAACGTAGAGTTATTTAGTCCATACCGGAATTTAGTGCATAACTGCAAATCAACACTTGCCATTTTCTTGCCCTTCATGGAACACTCTTCCAGGTCTTTTTCTGAAGGGCTCCAGTCCAGCTACAAAAAACAACAGATTCAATATGAGTGTAATATCCACATCGACCAACAGAGGGTGCAACAACAGGCAACATTTATTATATCACTGCTGGTTTAGGAAAAAGGAAAAAGGCTGCTTCCATGCAACAATGACCCTATAATGTAAGAGTAACAAACATTTCAGTAAACAAAACATCAATTTTCATAAATTCTCAGAAGCAAATCAGAGTTAAAATACAAAACCTGATTCATCTCAGACGATCCTAAACTGTCCAGAACCTTTGGTACCAAACAGCTCAGTGTTTAGTTTCTGCACTGAACTGCTGATGAAGACTGAGTGAGACTACCAGAGGCTTCGGCTTCTGGTGAATGTACGGCCTCTAATCACCACTGAACTGTTGTTCTTTATCTGCTGTGGCATTACATGACATAGTGATATTAGTGACCAGTGTTTGGCATTGTTACATTGTTAACAGCTCAGCCTTTGGTTCACTGTGTTGCCATGTACTGCAGTGGGACTTTGCACGGTGGAATTGTGACTTCCAAAGGAAACAACGTGGGGCTCATCCTGTTTTACTGGATGGAAAGTAATTAACTCATTTAATGAAACCACTAAAAGGTCCATTAAACTCATCTACATCAGTGGCGTCCAAACTTTTTGTCACATGGACCAAAATTGTCAAGTCAAAAGTACTCACTGGACAAGAAAATGTTTAAAACCACAAAAGATTTACAGTATTCTTTTTCGATGCTCAACGATAAACAAATCATACAATAATTCTAAAGAAGTTAGCTTTTTTGTCGGAAAGGGAAGTTTAAATCATTGTAGAACTTTGAGTTGTTCATATTATTAAAAGAAATAAATCCTGCTTGTAAATTATGTTGGGCTCAGATGAAAAAAATATTCACCCTGTTTTCAGCAATAAGACCAGGATTTGGGACACTCTCTTTATTAAGTCAGGTTTAACAAATTAACTGAAAGAAGATTTGGGCTCTCTAAAGTCTAAGTAGAAGTCAGTTGATAAATGCCGCCCTATTTAACATCAAATTAAACAGAAAGCATGGTTTTTAAAAACAAATACTTAGTGTTGTACTTAATAAATTCCATTGAAGAAAAATGGAATTTGTCAGTCTTACTTTTGGTATAATTAAAGAAAAGAAAAGTCTCCATCTGCATCAACTACCTGTTTTGGAGAGCCACACATAATCAGTGAAGAGGCCGAAAAATGGCCCCAAGACCGAACTTTAGACAGTCCTGATCTACATGCTCAGATATAGTTATCTCTGAACTTACTGAAATCCTTGAGAAAAAAAAAAAAAACTAAGTAAAACTGTTTTTAAATTTCATAGCCCAGTCAGTGGTATTTGGGGTAACTATAAACACTTCAGTTCAGGTTTTTTTTTTTTGCTTTTTTCACAGGGGATGTAAATGAAAACCATATCAGCTTTCAAAACTGACATTTCTCTCATTTCCTGCAGAACAGGGCTCTTTACTTCTCACTTCAGCTGGAGTTTCATACGGAGACAGAGTGAAACTTTCCAGCCTCAATTTCACTTTTCTACATCAAAACTAGAGGCAGTAATAAGTTCCTACAACGGTCAGCAGACAGACTGGGATCATCTTATTTCATTTAATTATATTTCACCAGGATAAAAAAAATTATTGAGATTATAAATCTCTTTTCCAGAAAGTCCTGGCCAAGAGACAGCCACAAATACAAAACAAAAAACACACAGAAAATGTTAGGCCATAAAAAACAAGTGCATCATTACATCGACCTCAAGAACGTTTTGTTGATTCCCTCACCTTGCTCCTCAGGAGGACAGTGTCTTTATGACCAACTTCCAGCGCTAACACAGCATCACGAGCTCCTACATACAGCTTTTCTCCATCCGCACTGAGAAGCAGGGTTGTGGTGTTACTGAGGTCATGGCTGTTGAAGCAGGTGAGACGTCTCCCTGGGCTACCTGTTATTTAACACACAGAAATACATCTCAGTTACGAACAGAATAAAAGAGCTAAAGGTGTAAACAGATGGGGCCTCTTACTGGAAGGAAGACCACACAAAACTTTACATGATA
Organism: Alfaro cultratus; assembly: GCA_903066825.1. NCBI lineage: Eukaryota > Metazoa > Chordata > Actinopteri > Cyprinodontiformes > Poeciliidae > Alfaro > Alfaro cultratus. The sequence goes on along the minus strand of CAEFZX010015949.1, from coordinate 34,432 downwards.
TTGAAGTTTATCATGTCAGAGAAGTCAGAAAAGCATCAATGGGATGAGAAAGGACTAAATATGATGGATGCAAAGTTACTAAGCAATGAATCACCAGCTTGGTATGCAGGGAAACTTTTTAAAATGGAATCTTAGCCAGTTTTCTGCACAGCATATTGAATGAATCCTCATCGCAATGTAAGTGTCACTAAGCACCGTTTTGGAACAATATTTGGTAGACTGCTACCATTTATGTGTCATGCATTTATGCTCTACATCTCAGTGATATACTTGGCCAGTTAGATGGACAAACTGCCTTCAATGTCCAGACCTAATGAACATTGCTGGTGGCTGTGACACAAAAGCTCAGAGTGGTGTACATTGTGTGATTATAAAGAAAGAAAAAAACAACAACAAAAAATTGGGAACATTGTAATCATCATCACAGCTTCCAGCAACAATAACAGAAATATATGTCTTCCTGATGTTGTACAGACTCACCTCCAGAAAAAAACTAAATGTTTTGATATTTTGCACACATTTTGAGTTCTGTATTCTGTCACATTATTTCAACCCTAATACTGTAACTAGTTTACTGCATTCTATCATAATTCCAATGATTTCCATTTTCTGAAAGCGGTAGGCTTCAGTTATATAGTTCTCAAATAGACTTTATAACTAAAATGATCTTTTAAAAGGGGCAGTGTTATGTACTTTCCAGACATATAGTGGCATTTTATAGCCCAATCAAGTAATTATATTACCTTCAATTGTTATACATATGCTGTATATATAAAATATGAATTAAAATAAAATTGACTTTGTAATTTAACACCTTAAAATTGGGCTCTTGTCTCTTTAAAAACGCAGACTGTTTCTGAAACTCCGCCATCAGGAAGTCATCACAGAATTGTTCCTCTATTAACACCTTAATGTGTTTACCAGCATTGCACAGAGAAGTAGCTTTTAAACTGAGCAGCTTAACCAGGTTTTTGTTAATTGGTCCCCCCAGGCATTTGCACAGCTGAATGGTTGCCATTGGAAATTCAACAATTTCTCAAACATGCATGAAAGTATCAATGCAACACTCCATTTTGTTGAGGGAATAACTTTATAACATGACGCAAAGCTCCAAAAAGTCATTTTAACATAATACTGCCCCTTTAACCTGATAGTGCCTAACACTGCTTCCCTTCATCTCAGAGCCTCTGTTAGGCTCTTCACTTCAATTAGAGGCACAGTGCTTCATTCCTGATGGTGAATGGTAAAGCGTTCGCTGTCTTCCAGTGTCAGACCATCAATCATGTGGAACACAAAGATGAGGCTTCACTCACCCATTGGGAAGGAGACTCTGGGAGTCAGCCTGGTCAGGCATGGGCTCAGCAAAGCCAGCAGGGTTACAGTGAGACGCAGCAGGCAGTGACTGTCCATTGGCTCTGATGACATGGACAGTCAGAAGGCGAGCACTGGGTTAGATGACCATCACACACACCCTCAGAGTCTCAGCAGGGAAGAATCGAAGCTATACTGGAATCTCAAACCATCTTCAGACCTGCAACAGAATCAGAGACACATCACATAATTTGCTGCTATGTTCACTAAATCGTCACTGTTTATTATAGTGTTTAAAGTGATGTTCAAAATGTTCTGATCAAGAACAGATATAGACAGAAATGCAGTAAAATCTGAAAACTCAACTTTAAAGAGGCACAGAACCTCTGTGTTTAATAACCATCCATGATTATTATAAGCTGACTGTTAATCCTGCTGTCTTGGTGCTGCTTGATTTACCTGCAGTCTTTAATACAGTGGTTAACAACTTTGTTTCACATCTGGATTTGCTTGACGGGACTAAAGGACTCTGTTTCTTGTGTGATAATAAAAATGAAGATTTCTCACAATCTATACAGTATTTATTTTAAAAATTTTCCCTTTTGTTTTTTCCCCCTCTATTCTGTTTTTAAATATTGAGTCACACAACTTTACTTTGATTGCCTGGCTCACTTCGGTGCTGTTGCACATAAATCTCCCCAAGTTTCAATAATTGATGGGACAATAAAGGATGTTTCCATTCTATTTTAAATACAGGTTGGGGTGTCTGGTCAGAGATGGCTGGACTGCCCCCTAGCGGATGTTTTAGATAACACTCATGTGGCACAAACTGTTTTCTGTAAACTTATCCAGCGTTAGAAGAAGTGAGCAGAGATTTATAGTTGTGTGTTTCTATAAAGTGTGTTAAGCTGCTAAAACACGTGAGTTCAGATGATCACTCTGTTGCTTCAGTCTGAAGGCCTTAAGCGCAAAGTGCTGACTTTAAACTTCACACCAACAACAGCCACTTATCTGCTCATTTTATTCCGTGTGGTTTCTGTAACTTTTTACTATTATTACTGCAAAACAACGCTTTCACATTCCGATGTACAGACAGTTAGTTTAGCCTGTCTTACTGTGGCTCTTCATCGCAGTCTTCCTCTCCCTCTCATCTGATCGCTGTTGTCTGTCTGGCTGATCCTCCGAGGTAAACCTGCAGCCACAAGCAAACCGCACAGCGATACTGATCAATCTGCCCCAAACTGCCCACCGTGAGCACAAAGCATCTGCAGCTGCTCATAGCTACGACAGCGGCTGGAAAACCGGAAGTTGTTGAGAACGTGCAGCAGAAGGAGGACGGAATCAAGACCTGCTGCTATTGGATGTTCAGCTGCGCTTTTTCTACAAATCCAAACATTGCATTTGTGAACGGATTATACAATTCAGTTCAGTTCAGTTCACTTACACAGCGCCAATTTACAACAAATGTCATTTCAATGCACTTCACAAGAAGTTATTTCAATTCATTCCAACTGATCCTAGTTATCAATCAGTACAGTGATTTAACAATCAATTATTAAAAGTTGATTAGGTTTCATACTGCATCTATCTATCTATCTATCTATCTATCTATCTATCTATCTATCTATCTATCTATCTATCTATCTATCTATCTATCTATCTCAGGGATGTGGTGATACCTGAAAGACACAGACAGGATGAAATTTTAATATTACTTTCAAGAAAATTTCACGGATCAAATTTATGCATCAAAAAGTTATTATTGATTTTGTATAGTTTGACAAGAGATTTAAAGCAAAACTTTATATTTTGCCCTTTGGCAGGACGTTCTAAGAAACCTCTGCAGTAATACTAGAAAAAACTGTTGCAGACACACCAGACTTATTTTCCCTCTTGCCCTTGACCTCTCTCTTCTCCTTCATCTCGGTGTGATGTCTGACATCATGCTATTCTCACTGCAGTCCAGAGTCACAGCTGTGCGCAGAATGGGCCAGTAAACCCAGAGGTTGAGCAAGGTAATAAATTATTGACCGTTTTTTTTCTCACAAACAGTAACAAATAACTACAGACTCATAAAAGACAGTTTTTTTTGCTTGTCATTTTGCTGGCTATTATCTATCTCTCTTCATGTAAGGTACAAAAAGAGCCTTCTTCAGAAAGAGTTTAGTATTGAAGAAAGATATAAATCACATCATTTTTTTTTCTTAAAGGGATGTACAAAAAGGTAGAGAAAGTAAAGAAACCAGCAGAAACCTGTTGGTAACCAGGAAGTATTTCTGCCACTTTGTGCAGTAAGCGAAGATGTTTCATTACCAAAGCATTGCACAGAGGTAAAAGAAAAGACACCTTCATAAAAAAAAGTATTACTGATGTAAAAATTGTCATGAGCTCTAAATGTTTGTGGTGTTTGGTTTTCATTGTTTGCATATTAATTATTTATGGCCCTTGATTATTGTCTTAGTGTTGAACGTCTTGTGCTCTATTTGTTGAATATTTTGGTGTAGACTTCATATCAAATTTATTTATGCATAATGCACATTTCCAACAGCTTGAACTGCACAAAGGCTTCACAAAGTAATTGCAACCAAGCATAAATGAAATACACCACAGTGGCCAAATCAAATAAAACAAAATGGAAAAAAAGAGCTGATGTTTTTGGCTCACTGCTGGTTTCTCCTAATGTGCTTTTCACAATTTTTATCTTATATTTTTGCGAGTTCTGTAAGTCTCCTGTTGTTTATTATTAAACTCTAGAACAAACTTAGAATCCAGACAAAAAATTCTTCCAGAGCAGAAACATTTAGTTTTTATACAAAAAATTTAAATTGTAATAGCAGTTGGATGGAGGGGCCCAATTTAATTTTTTGTCACAGGACCCAAGATTCCTGGCGTCACCCCTGCTTATACTTATCTAGCATCCCAGAAGTCCAGAAGACACTTACTTACTTACATTGATTTAGCAACCCAGAACAGGGATTAGAACTTGGAACCCAGAAAAACTACATTAGCAACTACTTTTTAGACTCCTACTCTCCCAACCCAGGAAATGAATTAGACCAGAAGATACTTACTTATACTTATCTTCCAACCCTGACTAGGAGTATCTAGTTTATTTACTTCGGATCAACATTATTAACTTTTTTTTCTTTTGCTCTTTCTTTTGGTTTGTTATTTTGTTTGTATTTTCTTTTGATTCCTGTAAAGCACTTTGTATTGCCTTGTTGCTGAAAATGTGCTAAATAAATAAAATTACCTTTACCTTTTACCTAATCAACACAGGGCTGAATACCACACTAATAGCTATGGCTACAACTGCACTTCTAAACCTCTGAACTCAGTGAAGTCCATTGCAGCCACAATCTAGAAGTGGAAAGAACATGATGTCAATAAAAATCAGCTGTAATCAGACACACTTTGTAACATTTCTGACAAGGGAATCCAAAGACCAATCAAAATATTCCAGAATTTCTGAGTTAGAGTTCTTTAGAAAGACATGGAAATCAAGAAGTATATTTTTGTACACTTATTGCATGACTTCTATGCACTCTTAGTGCTCAAAACTCCACTGAATGAAAAAGAATGTTCAAACTTATTTCAAGTTTTCTGTGTAAGATTTGGATAAGCCTGTGAAATAATGGGAGAATTTGTTCTGGTCAGATGATTCATTAAACACATCATGCTTGGAAGGATGGTTCTGCACATTTCCTTAAAATCACCAAAGTTCCAGGTGGGAACCTCATTGTTTGGACTCTCTTGCAGTATGTGAGGTTAATCTAATATAAGGAAGGGTGAGGAAAGAGTTGAGATCTTGTTATCCATTACCACAGTGGTACCCAGTGCTGGTCCTCAGGGTACACTGTTTGACATGTTTTACATATGTTTCCCATTCAGCATGACTGATTTAAATGGTTGTATCACCTCCTCAATATGCTGTTAATCCTCTCTTCGTTTAAACCAGGTGTACAGCAGCAGGGAAACACCATAAAACTTTGGGACAGTTGGCGCTGAGGATGAAGACCAGGGTGAGGGACTTCTGTGATACGCTTCACTACACAAACTAATGTAAGCTGAAGATTTGGCAACCAGTCAAAGTCTAATTGCTAAACTAACATAATTTCAGTTGGAAAGATGATCATTTCCTTCCTTACCAAATCAGGCTGATGTGAAACCCAGGGCAAGGCATCATGTGTCACCATGGAGGCCAATCTGATGAACTTTAAAATAAATACCTTCAATGGTTGTTTGACTCTAGGAAGTAACATCTAGAGGCATGACATTGTTATGAGATTGCAATCCCTGACTGTAATCTCGTATTTTGGGCAGTTATCCAATTATATATGGGATTTAAACATTTATAAGTTTAATAATCCAGTTACATATATATCTCTTTTATAGTTATAGAAAGCAGTGAAAGCACTTTACAGTAGAGTCACATTCACCCAGTCACACTCACAAACACACATTCATTAACTGACACAATACTGGTAGGTAACTGTTGGTATGCTCAGAGGTGGAAAGAGCACAAAAATAATGCACTCAAGCTAAAGTACAGTTACTTTGATAAGATTTTACTTAAATACAAGTAAAATTAACAGTGTAGATTGATACTCAAACAGTAAAAAGTACCTAATTAAAACAGACTTTTAAAATTCCTCCTATCTAACAGTTTTAAATAACTGACTCTAAACTAAGAACCTAATCCTCTGTTTTCAGCTTGAGCCAATACAAATTATAATCACAAGTAACCAGATAAAAAGTACATACAAATCGTACTTGATTACAGTGATGAAAGTACAGTAGGTGGTTATTTCCATCCCTGGGGGAACATCAACATGTGACAGGAGGAAACTGGCATCAATCAGTAAGTGTGTGGGTATGAGAAGGTTTCTTCACAGCTACTAAATAGGAGTAAGTTAGAGATGGTGATGGGTGATAATGAATGTCTTGGTGTGAATCAACCAAGGAGTGAAAACAAAGTCCCAAAAAACAAAAGCATATTTCTATGAGACCGATTTCCATCGTCAACTACAGATAATGTTTTTACTATTAATATTAGTTTAAGTAATGTAAGGTTGATGTTAAAAATAATGTGGGAGAATGCTATGGGGTGACAACACGGAGAAGGAACAAAGTAAAGCAGGACTCGACATGACAGATTTGTGCAGTGGTATCTCAGAGTGAGAAGCTGTTGGGTCTCAAACCCGGTCAGGACTTTTCTGTGCTTCCATGTCCTCTCTGTGCATGTTTGATTTTGAATCCCTCCACACTCTAAAACTGTGCATGTTAATTAGCACTCTAAATCTAAATCTAAATCTAAATCTAAGTGTAAGTGTGTACTAACCAACTCCCAACATACTGAAAACCCTGGCAGGATTAAGTAGTTGAGTAGTTGAACTTACAGCCCAACAGATGACTCAGTTAACTGTTTATGGCTCTTGATTACAGCTGCCACTTTCTCTTCCTGTAAGGCTCTTTTAAGAAATCAAGGAAACCCAGTTAACTCAGATTTAATTTAAATATTTACATTTTTGTTAAACTTCCATCAAAAGTAGCCTAACATGAGAAGGGTTAGGAGGGTTTTACTTAGAAATAGAAAGCTTGGCAAAAGTATTGTAACAAAAATAAGGATAATTTTATTAGGAAAAACCTAAAGTTTTCTTTTCTGTATGTCTTTGAGACCAGTATGTCAATAAACATCTAATGTATACTGACATATAACTGAAGATCACAAAATGAAAAAACAAATAGAGACGTAGAATGAGCACCCACTAGGTACTGTACTGATTTGTTTCTAAGTCCATTACATGTTACGATGTTTTTAAATTGGTCCCAAACTGAATGTGTGCGTACCTTGTGTTGAGTAGCTTGTTTCCTGCAGAGTTGTCTGAGGAATTATTAATCTGACTTCCTCCACACAATCACTCTGCAGTTTCTTTAAATTTTCACCTCTTCCATTATCTCCACACACAAATGAGTTGTTCTAATGGAGCTGGTGAAACCATTCTGCACAGCTCTCTGTTGGTGTTCTACTTACAAAGATTATTTGTTGGAAGACAGTACCTTCTTGATTCTTTTCAAAGGTAACTCCACTTCTCCATTCAACTTCATCCCAATGTCAAGGTATCAGTTTCACCTGCCATGGTTCCCAGTTACACCATGGAATTCCAGAATAGGGTCCAAATGTAGGTTCACACAGCACTATGAGGAAAGAGCAGCTGCAGGGAATAAAGCTTTGAGGGGTTTTACAGTGAGTGCGGTGAGGAATGGAGTGTGTAAGATGGCTAATAAGGAGAAAAGAAGCTTGGAGAGGATTAGCAGTGACCTGGAAACAGCCTTGTGGTTGCAGGCTGTGTTCCTTCTAGTGTCAAACATGAAAATGCTGACACATGGTTGACATTGAGCAAAACTATGAGTCCCTCCATGGTGTCCATGAAAGCCCGCAAAACAAAACAGTGTCATAAAAATTGTTCAAAGAATCAAGGGTCATAAAAACTTTAAAAATTCATCCATCTTTTGCATGTATGTGCTTATTCTTGCAAGATGGCAGGGTGCTGGTACTGGGAACACTGGACTGGAACTGGGAGGCTCAATGTCTCTATCAGTCACTGGACCGGTTGCCAGTTTAGGGTTATTAGGACAACCCTAATAACCCTAACCCTACTCAAACCTAGAGCAATTCAAAGTCACCAATAGCAGCTATGGGTTGCATCAGGGTGAAAGGGCAATAACAACACCCCTAGGAGACTTCAGGGGCATTTGAAGCCAGTAAGGCACCAGTAGCACCAGTCACTGTGGATCCAAACAAGGAATCTTTGATGCAACATACTGCTTTGTATGTGCAAATTTCTAGTGAAACACTGCTTCTTCTTTCAGGGCCCAGTCGATGGCAGAGAGGCATAAAGTGTGTGTGGAGAAGATTTCTTTGAACTAACTGTGTTCATTAATTATTAAGCACATAGATTGTCCAAGAAAAAAAAAAATCATTTAATGAAATGGTGGAATCCAATGCATCACTTTCTCTGCACATAATTTATTATACTCATCACTTCTTAAAACCATCAGATAAAGTTTAACAACATAGTAACAGACAATAAGCCAGTTATATTTTATCATTGTAGATTACAAATTTTCTCAAACCTCCAATATCCTTTGATATTCACAATTACAAGATTAAAAGCAAATAGTAACAAATTAACTACCGTGAAATAGAGCCATGTTATAATATTGAAGCAAAATAGGCAGCTATTTTACATTAACTGATGAACAGCCACCTGGTCATTTACATTCCTATCTAACCAAATTTGCACTTAGATGTGACCTGAAGCTTCTCTGCCTTATGAATTCATTATGACTGTTTGAGCAGTTTTGCTGCACATTTTGCTAGCGCCATGATGAAACTCTATGGATTTTGTGCCATTATTGTTCTGCTGTCTTTGGCTAAGGGGTGGACTGCTGGTAGGATTCTTTTTACTTTCTGAATGAACAAAATGTGGATTTGTTTTGATTTTTATATCTGCTTTTGCATGAATCATTTGATAAAATCTTTTAGAAAATGTAGACTTTACAAACATAAGAGTAACCAATAACAAAATGACTTCACGAGAAAACCTTAGATCCATATTTAAATGTAAATGGATGTCATTTCTGGAACCATGCCAGGTTTTCACCTGTCAGTGTTAGTTGATTAGTGCAAATGTTCTGGACATAAGAAGTATACTGAAAATAGCATACATATTTTAATTAAATAAGTATACTTATTTAATTAAATAAGTTAATGGAGATCAGCGTCACTAATCTCCATTAATTTTTTCTTAATTTCTACAGCCTAACCCAGGCACTCTATGATGTTACCAGTACATGTCTAACCCTGACCCTGAACTCAATTGAAACCTTAACCAATGCCTGATGCAGAAACAGTGCTTCTTTCAGGACCCAGTCGTTGGGCCTTGAAATACTACGTTGCGTCTTCCCAAAATAGTATTTGTTGGAAAAATGGGGCTTTCAATGTATCAAATACAAGACCACACCAACGCATATCACACACATATGTGCTAAAAAGAATGATTTATGAAGGCAAATGTACAGCTTATTCTTCAATGTTTTTTCCATGCACTATAACCACAACAGTGTGTTCAAATTAAATAAGAGGTCAGCTACTCATTGCACTCCAGGAGATTTCCAACGGAGAGTTGTCCTTCAGCTGTATCACGAAAGAAATAGATGATTTCAGTCCTTAAATAATATCTTTAAAAAAGCCTCACAAACTCACAGCAGAAGTTGGTCCTAATCTATCATAAATTGATTAAAAACAGCTTTAATAATCTTTCAAAAATGTAAAGAACAGAACATCAGTCTAAAGTGCTTTCACTGAAGCTTCATGTTTCCTAACAAAACACATTTTTTTCTACTATAAGGAATTTGAACAAGTTGACTCTCAAAAAAAAATCTCTTTGACTTTACATTACACCAATTAACCAAACATGGAGACAGCCAAATGATTTCCACTCACAGATGACTAAGCAGGCTCCACTTTGTAGTCCAAACAATCTAGGATGACCAGCAACTGTCATTTAAGTTTGAAAAATGAGGACCTCTGGCGCTCCTGAGCAGAACTGCACATTCAAAATGGTGTCTGAAAATGTGGAGCGATTAAGTGTTTTAGCTCTAACCACGATTGATGTGCAGATATTAAATATCTGAAAGTAAAACAGAAGATGTGACTATGGTTTTCTTTAACTTGGTGTAACAGATCATTTCGAGCAGAAATAAGAGTTTTTCTTCCCTACAAATACCCTTGATGTGAACACTATGTTCTTTCACATTTAATTTCAGCTGGGGTTTTGTTTTATTTTCCTTTTCTGACATCTTTTTACCATAAACTGAAAAATTTGATACTTTACTACACATCTAAATGTATAATTTCAGATTGGAAACTTGAGAAAACACACCCAAGCTTCATCCACCGAGAGAGGTAAGCTATGATACAGAGCTGGTCTTTTTTTAATTTAAATCTGGCAACATCTGGTAAAACAGTGGCACTGTTTAAAAATGTAACAGCAAATCGCTATGCAAATGAGAATAAAGAAGAATATATTTCAAAGATAAAACATTTTGCTAAATATGTGGATTTTATTAACTAAAATGTTTGTATCAAAGTCCAGTCAACATATAACTACAGATTCTGTGAATGAAACAAAACATTTAACACACAGTTGCTGTCTAACAAATCTCATGTAACCTTTAGGGAAGATGGCCATATATCCAGCCACCAGACTGTCATTATAATGGAGGAAGACCCTGCGGTGATTGAATCAGCTACTTATCTGTTTGAGAGGAATCCATATTCCTCCACTTTGATGAAGTACCACAAGGGGGCACTGCATATGCTAAGAGGTGGTCATTTGATTGAAATCAGAAGTTATGATATCGTACTTGTTGGCCATGGTAGAGAGGCTTCCACAGGAGAACTCTACTTGTCTGGTTATGGTGTAGAGGAAGTTGCCAGATTGGTATCCACCCTGAAGACAGACAACCTCATTGGCCTCATTGACACCATCAGCCTAATCAGCTGCAACCTTGGAAATAACCAGAACTTTACCCTGAAGCTGCTCCAAGGTCTCCGATCTCTGAATGTGGCAACAAAGCTACACCTACACAAGACGCTCATATCAGTCTCCTCTGACGGGGGGATAATGAGCGGACGAGGGGGTGTCTGGAGGTCCCATGACTACAGCAGTAGAGTCATTGCTGAACTCAGCCCAACAAGTGACCTGTTGACAAGGCAAACATTTGGCTGTGCAGGTTCAGTATTTCCAAATTATAAAGGAAATGTTCTGTATTTTAAAAGTCTAGAGTGGCCAACATATCCTCAAATGTTCGTCCCAATAGAGCTGCGCAAAAAGTACCCTTCTATTGACTGCTTGGAAGGGCTCACTTGGAGTTTGTTCTTTGAGGAAAATGAAAAAAGACGCGCTCCAGATTATATCCCCAACAACGACCACCTGAAAGCTGTTTGGCTTGAAGTGACAGAAGAGAACAGCATTGTCCTTAAACATATCTCCAACATACAGGACCTTCTTGTGGAGATCCGCTACAGTGCTAGAGAGGAAGTGGCCTCAGAGCAGTATTATGTTCTAAATGACTGCATTTATAAAATACATGGGAAAAACTTTAACGCAAGTCTGGTAGGAAAGTTCATGAGGACTGACAATGAAGCTGAAATTGAACTATTTCGTCAGACTTTTGGTGACCAGCTGGGGGAATCTTCCCTGCTGGAGCTGCAGCAAGGCCTTAAAGCATCCAAATTTACTGACTTCTGTCGCCAAACATTTCAGTTCCAGCAGTGTACCTACAACTGTGAAAGGTGGGGACGTTACTTCATGGCAGCAGTTTTCTCAGCATCAGTACGCAATTTCCGAACCTTCTCACTTTTTCTGATGAGTATTATCGGCTGTGAAGTGGGACACTCTCGAGGGACTGACAGTGCCCTGTGCACAGCGTTTGTCGGCGATGACCACCCCATGATTACTGATCAGCCCTGGCCTGACCACCTGAAGCGAGGGTTCTATGGTTGCACTATTGACAACTATGAAATGGCACCACAGAGTAGACGGATCTGGCTGGATCAAGTAGTTGCAAAGGAAAATTCTCTGTACACTAAATCAAAGCAAATGATGGATGCTGTTAATCACAATGACCAAACTGAGTTGGAGATCTTTGGCAAGATTAAAGTCATGAACAAGTATGTGTTTTCATCTTATCTGGAATACTTTCGTGGTACACCTGAAGGCAAGAAACTCAAGAGAGGATGCACTCCCTTGTTCTATGAGAACTAAAATACACAGTTTTAATATGTTTGGCTTAGATTCAATGTGAATGATAACCCAGCTAGTGCTAAGATGTCTCCCATGCTCTGCATTAAATAAACACTTTTATCATTAAACTTTTGTTATATCTTCCTAATTTGCAGGAGATTAGTTGTTAGCATAAATATGATGACATGTTTGTCACAGGCTTTGGAATTCTTTTACTCAGCCTTTGAAGAATAAACACTGAGAATGAAGTTTTGTTTTGATCATTTTTTGGGCGCAAGTACTTTTGTATTATTAAAATGAATTCTCCTGGTTTCATAAAGACATGAGTGCATTCAAAACATAAAAACCAACAGGAACCACATAAAAGGAAAAGCATGACGGGATGTTCACAAGGAACCAGTAAGGAGTGAAAGCAGGAGATGTGTGTAAATACTAGATGGATCAATAGACCTGGGATGATTACCTAACTGGTCACATGTGTGATGAGAGAGAGTAGAAGGCAAACTGAGGAGAGAGAGAGAAAGAAAGAAGTAATGAGGGAGAGCACACAAATGAGAACTAAAAAATGAATCTAACTGTAATAATGAACAACTAAGCAGAAGGAATAACATAAACTAGAAAAGGACAGAAGTAAAACAGAAAGTCTGATCTAATCACAATAAGAACAGATAAAAAAAATCAGAACTAAGAACCCAGAAAACCCAAAACAAGCCAGGATCCTTACACTCGGTGCACTTTGGTTGCACCCAGTAACTGTAGTCGGCCAGACACTCATGTTCTCTGCTGGGGATAAAACTCCTCATTGTAGTGCAGTGGAAAGCCTTACAAATAGCTTCATAGTGACTTATAGATTGATACATAGAAATGACTTTGCTTTTTGTCTTGCAGCTGTTTTTGAATTTCTTCAGACTGGGGAATGAGGGGCTGATTTCTCAGGAACCACAAATATATGGCAGGAACCACAAATATGGAAATGTGATAGCTGGGCCCGCTACCAGCTACTCTGCTGGAGGAAGCAGAACTGAAGTCACATATTCATGAGACAGAGAAAACCTGGTGGAGAATGGTAGTCCAGGGTCACAGGTCAGCCCTGTGTCTGCTGTGCAGACGGCCCAGTAAAGTGTCCAGGGTGGAACAGCAAGCAGAGGCTGAAGAAAGCCGGCTGAGGGCAGGAGAAACTAACTCTACTGGTGAGGTACAGAATGAAAAGAGGAACCTCTGACTAACATATTAGATGCATTATTCTGCTTGTTCAGATTGCTTGCCAGATAAGCTTCTCTATTAAAATTTGGTGAAATTCCTCTACACGAAGGACATTTCAGCTGGTAACAGGCAGTCTAAAAAGTTGAAGTAGTAGTATTAAAAATATCTGGTACAGTTTTTGCTCTTATTTTGTTACACATTGCTCATGGTATGGAAATGAAACTGCCATGGTGGAATGCCCCTGGCACCTATTCAGCAGGATGGGGTGTGGCCACAGAGAGGGCCTTTGCTGGTTTCATTGTTCTACCACAAGAATTTTAACCCCACCTTGGTTTGGTTAAAACCCAGATATTAGACTCTAACATCAGTCTGGTTAACTCACTCTGCAACCTCCTGAACATATGTCATATATATGGATTGAAGAACCCTGGTATTTGTATAACAAGTCTTAAAATTATTAGAAATGGCTGTTCATTCTAAATCAAATGAAGTTTAGAGTGTGAGTTTACTGATCAGACAGCAGAGAATTCCCAAAAAATAGATTTTATACAGGTGAATGAAAAGGCAGTTCACAAGAAGTTGAACTAAATGTTTTTATTTTTAAACAAAGAAGGGTTTCAATTTGTGTGGTTAGATATGTTAACATTTATGATAAAACAAAGTAACAATATACATATAATTTTCAGGTTTTTTATTGTTATGTTTTTTTAACTTAAAAAAATGACATCGTTATGTTATCTGTCAATGTTATCTTGAGCATGATGGGCTAGCTGGCAGATGCACACGTTTTTTCTTCAGATTGCTCACCTCCAGCAGATGAACAACATAAAAATCTGGAGATTAATAAAATATTGTTTAATTAAGTATACTTTCCAGTTGTATTTCATCTCAAAAAATGTGATTTCATGACAGTGACAGGGGAATGATAATTACAACATGATTACATGATTTTATAACTAACCCCTTCCTTGATCAGGGTTGGAAACCATATGTTGTGGTGGAAATAATATTGGACATTTATTATATTGCTTAAAATGTAAGTATGAGAGATAGATCCATTTTTGAACTCCAGACTGAAAGCCTGCCGACGAGCTGAAAGCCTGTCCTTCACAGGAGGATACATTTGCAAGATGAACCTGCCTGGCTGAGGAGATTATGCTGGTTGGAGGCAACTGACTCGATTAAGCTCCAGAAGTGTTTGAAAGAGATGCCCTCTCCATCTGCTACACCCATCTTCCGCAGAACGTCTCCCAATCCCTGTTCTGTGTTGATCCCCTGTACGAACAGAACAAAATGAAGATTTCATTATTAAGCCATCAATCAGAGATTTGCAGCATAAAAGTAAACTCCAGTATGCTTTTTCTTCAGCAGTGGAGTCTTATGAAGTGAGTGTAAAGGGCAGGTAGCTGAGTTTGCTGTTTTTTCAATCACACTAATGAAGCTGCTAATCCTGGGCCTTTCAGAAGCTCTTCAGAGGCGATTCTTGACTTTTGGGTACATTTTCTGCATATTCTTTCAACTTAAAGCACTTTGGTGTTCCATCATTTTTCTTCCCCATTATCTTAGTAGTGACAAACATTTTTACAGATCATTAATTAGGACAAAATCAGCCATACTAAGCAGGACAGCCGATGTATCGGCTCTCTATGCCTATTTCACAAGCTTTCATGCGTCCAATAATTATTACCTATGTCATTACACCTTCTCACAAATCACTTAATTTCTAGACTAATTTGTGTGGATTTCTTGTACATGTAGATGACTCGGGTTGTTACTGGAATCTGGTGAGAAACATCACTAATTGTTTTATTACCTTTGCTGTGTGTGTCTTTGACAGCAGGATAACAGTACAAACCAAGGGAAACAGAAAGGATGTTGTGTATCGTTTTAAAGGCCTGGCCTTCATGTAGAAAGTTCTCTGTCATTATCATCATCAAAATGAATGCATACTATTAAAATGATTCAAGAGGAACACATAAAGTTCCAAATTATGTTTCTGGATTCTCCAGATTTCAGCCATCTTGGTCCTGTGGGAAAGTCTTACTAAGTCTGACTGCTGAGGGCCCTGCTGCAGCCTCCAGGATTCAGGATGAGTCCAGAATCTGCTACTGACCGCTTGGAACCAGATTCCACAGAACACAGTCAGAGGTTCAGTGTGGTTTAATAAGTCAATGTTGTTTAAGAACCAAAAAGAGGCCTGCTCAATGTCGGGTTTATGGTCCCAATATTATGTTAAAATGGCAAAAACTGATTAAATACATCAAGTTAACCATAGTGTTCCTGTTCCTACAAATATCAGGTTTCAATGGATGCAAACGTTAGCAAAGCTGATTATTCTTAAATTTGGCCATTAAAATTGTTTAATAAAAAAATCTTTTTGTTTCTTTACAGTTTCATTTAGACATTCATGTAATGGTACTCGTCACTAAAAGGTTTAATATGAAAACCACTGGACATAAAACAATTAACAAAAGGTACAAAACATTTCAGTGTTCATCTAAACACCACCATCAGCTTTAATTTCAATACAGGAATCGTCTCTGGCAAATAACACATGGAAAAGAGATGGTGGAATCTCATGCAGTCGCATGACTACTGGGAGTTGTATTTTATTTTTTTTTATGGTTTTTTTTATGTGAAAGAGAACAATGATCCAGCAGCTGAAGATAGTATTCCCTCTCGTGTCTGAGACAAGAGCTTGGAGAATTATCTCAATTTTCTGTTTGCATTTACAACTGATGAAATGGTTTTTATGTTCAATGTTTCAAAAATGAACCCTTCTTAAGAAGGGGACCGCTTTTCTTGAATAGTCTAAGATGGTTCTAAAATTTAGATTCCTTCACTTCTTCCTGTTTAAAATACTGCAACATAATATCATGTTTATCTATATGGCATATTTAAAACTAACAAGAGTTAACCGATGTACTTCAACAATACAATTATCATAAAATAGCAAATGTTCTTACTGATGTAAATTCAGGAACAAGTTAGCATGCAGTGTATTAGTAGGGATGCACAGTATCGGCACCAACATCAGTATCGGCCAATATTAGTCATCTGAACGCATCAGTATCAGTCCAAAAAATAAAACTGGACCGATATTAACAATCAATATTTATTTCCATCTGGTTGCTGCTTGTTTCTGGAGGCAGGGTGGAGGAGGTTGGTCTTGTGATATTTGTTTGGTCATGTAACAAGTGGTGCAGCGAAGGATTGTGGGAAGTTTAGCTGAAGCAGATAAACATCAGAAGTGTGTCCATCTTTTTTTGCACTATTAGATATAGTGCAAAATTTTATATAATATTGGTTATAGGCTTCTGCAGATTGATAATGGATGTTGATATCAGCAATATCTAGTGTAATTTTGATGAATGGATGCACAATGTAATTTTTCATTGTGCATCCCTGCTAATTAGAGTTTAGTGGGGATGCAATGAATTATAGTTACAGTATCAATATAGCCAACCACAAAGGGCTGCCTGGACTCAGTATTTGGTGGAATGCTATACTACCAACTGTCAAATATTCCTGTGCTACATATAACTGCATATAGCTATCAGTATGTTGCCTGATGGGCACTAATTGGCCTGATTGGCTACAACAATATACACTTTTAGTGGCTGAGAATGTCATAGTTCATTGAGACTGCGACATGTTTGACAAATTTTCCTAATATTGTGCTACCCTAGTTATAATGCCTTTCAATAATGCAAGTCTAATGAAAGAGAATTTATTCTCTCTCAATAAGAGAATCATTTCTGGAGTTTTCTTTTATCTGTATTAAATGTTCAAATCAAAGAAAGAATATGTGTAAAATGAACTAAGTTCCTACTTGTTTAAAAAAAGTGAAGATTGAAGAGTGTGTCTGTGTCGTCATTGTTTCTGTTTGTTGGTGCCTGTCTAACTCTGCTAAGCCTTTGTATGAGCTGAGTAAGGTGAGGCGGGTGGCCACACCCAGGTGTTACAGTCAACAGCAGATCTGGCGCACAGAGAGGCACAGGTACTCTGATGGCAGTTTTACCTTCACCAGGTTTGGCATGTTGGAGGACAAAAGACCTTTGAACTCTTCTGTTTTCAGTGTTGGACTGTTGTCTGCTGAAGCCGAGTGGAACTGGCTGACCAGAGTGTTAATGGCTTTCTCCAAATCAGAATACTAAGCAGGAAAAGAGATAAAATGAAAAGATTAATTATGTTTAGCTTTAACAACAACTTGTAAGTGAACAGTAACTATTGTTACAGTAATTCAAAACCCTTATAGCGTTTTTGAAATAGACTGATTTTACTTTATTAAAGATTCATCACAGTATTGCAAGTAATCAACATATTCTCTGACTTTGATTATTAGAATAATCAGACTAAAACCAGTTGTTAATCAAGTTTACAAAACAGGCCACTGCAAGGCTCCAATAAAACATTTACACAACCCAAGCTGAGACAGGAAAATAAGGCTGTTTCTCATGACAACTATCTCCAAGGACACAAGTAAACAATAAATACCATAATGCCTGTAGATCTTTACCAGCTGCTGTCATTATTTAAAACTTCTGTTGGTTACATGAGAAAGAGCAGAAACCACTAGACCACAGACGGGGACAAACAATACCACAGGAATGGTTTGGAATATCAGAAACATTCCTGCTAAATGACAGTCAGCTAATCTGATGTTAGCCGGCATTCTGTGAATACATGTGCATTTAGTTGTCTAATCTGATCATGTTGGTTAGCTAATGTCTAATTGTTATCAATTATCTAACCACTAAGGCTGAACCTAATCTTTAATGCAAAACCCAAGTTTTAATGCTACTTATGATTAATTTCAAGAGCTTGACAATCTTATTGATCTGATCTTAAATAATTAATCTTGTTGTACATCCATTTAAATGCATTTAGATGCATGTACAACATCACACACACCTGATATTGAATATATCACTGGTGTGGTTGCATAGAGCCATGAAGCATAATCATTTAACCTCACATACATTAAGAGTTCATACAAAGTGCCAAACTGTAAGGATGCCTTTTTTCCTTTAAGAGAGGAAAAAAGACCTCTCTTTTTTCCTCATTCTAGGACATTCATTAGATGAATGAGTGTCCTAGAATGATTCCTCAGTTTGTAATTATAGTTTAAGTTTTGACGCTTGCATTAGTGATGTGCCTAGAACACTTGCTAAAGGAACTTGGAATCCTCTGGGTCTGGGAACCCCTTGGAACCACCCAGAATAAACTGGAGACTGCCTGGATTAGGGTTAGGGTTACACATAGGAGCCAGTGTCTAATTTTTGACTTTATATATTGCTTAACTCAGTGGTGCCCAAAGTGGGTCCTGGAGGGCCGGCATCCTGCATGTTTTAGTTCTCTCCCTGGTTTAACGCACCTGAATCAAATGATGGCTCATTAAAAGGCCTAAGAAGAACATTGACATGCTGAGAAGGTTGTTATTACTAGCAGGGAGAGAAGTAAAACATGCAGGATGCCGGACCTCAAGGACTGACTTTGGGCACCACTGGCTTAACCAATTCAACGTTGCAGGAGTTCCATTTATTTGATTAGCTTTAAAGTTAATTAACTGTTGCCTATTTACGAAAATTACACCAATAGTATTCTATTTGGTTGCTGACCAAGCTTATTAGGGAAGAAACAAGTCAAATGGATACAAATCTAAACAACTGACTGATCAAATTGTCTATTTGAATGCACACCACTATTTAATTTAATCAAGTGAATAGAAACAGAAGACTCAGAGTAGACAAAATTTTAACAGAATTCAAATTTGTTGGCCAACACAAAAGAACTACCAGCTTTTATTATAACGTGAACACTGCTAAGCTTATTTGACCTTTTTAACACCTAAAGTCTCTGATGGGTCACTGGTGCCACATAATGACCAAAATTCTGTAGTTTTTACCCTGATTGTCAGATCACATGCTTAAATTACTGAAGTTAAGGAGAAGAAAGCAAATGTTTACACTTTAATCTGTGGTACAATTATAAAATGAGCTTCAAAGAGCACACAGCGGACCAATAATTGTTTGATCCCTTGCTGATTTTGTACGTTTGCTCACATATTAAAAAATAGTAGCAGTTGTTTCATTTTATTTTGAAGAGTTGTGTTATCAACTAAAAATTTAGAAATAAAACACATTACATGAAATATCAGAACTAAGCAGCTTGTCATTGAGTAAAATAGATGTTTCATCCCCTTCTGAACTCTGACCCCACAGCTATGCATACAGTCATAGGGCAGAAGGATCCATACAGTATGCTATTACATATACTCCTCTTGACCTTGGTCATCCACAGTGACCCAAAACTATCCACCCAGGCAACAAAGGAGTGACTGCACTCATGAATCCTACATGAACTCTGCAGAGAAAATGGATTAAGTTTCTCTAAAGCACAGGGTTCTGTTCGGCTGCAGGAATCATTGGGTATCATTGGTGTTATGAACTTGCATTTTTCACTCATGTAATATTTGTCTCATGTCAGCAGCTGCTCACACCTGACACAAATACCATTACCCAAAACGCAAATAGTCTCAGAGTGATAGAAAGATAAGTAAGAAGGAGAGGAAAGAAGAAATCAGACATATATTGCAACTGATATTGTTGTTGGAATATTTATCAAAAATAATCACTATTGCAAGATTTTAAAATATAATGCAGCCATATTGATAATTTTCCAAATAAGTGATAAATCCTGTTTTCTTAATCTTTTTTTTACTTACTGACATGAAAATTTGTTTTAACTCACTGCATTTTGATTTCTGCTTGGTCTCTTTACATCAAAATTAAACTAACATAAAATTAGATACCAACTACTGTAAATGAGCTGTCTTACTAAACTAAACAGAGTGATTTTCTTATTTGTTTTCATATTTAATATGTTTAACATTTCTATAACTGATTTTCTTTCACAAGGTAAGAAAAACCAGAGGAATGACAACATCCCAGTCATTCTTGTTACATTAAATTCTAACAGTCATACGTTCTGGCTTTATTTTAGGCTTTTTGTTGAAGCATTTGGCAAAGTTTCACAAATCTGCCTTTATTCCACAAACATCCGTTCCCTTAATCCAATCTCCTTTGAGTGAACATGTTCTTTATATTCTTTATTTTGTCACATCTTCTGAACATTTTGAGTGAATCAGTTTGGTCAACCAGATTGCATTTAGTTAATGTCTACCACACCCAAATCCAGGTGTCTGTTGTCTGAAACAAGGCTCCCTTCTACTTCTGTGATTTAAAGATTCCGATATTAGAAGAGCTTTGAGAAAGTTTATTTTATGCTTTATTTAATAAAGTTTGCAGTCTTACAGCTTTCTGTGATTTATTTTAAGATCCAGGGCGTAACCGCCCCTTCAACAGCGATTGTTAAGTTAAAAATAAATAAATAAAAAAAAGATGCTCCAGCAGGGAGAAGGAAACTGTTCGAAACCGAAAATCTTCGGATTTTCTCCTTGATCGGTTATGAAATAGCCGTTAATGATTTCAAACGGCTCGCATAACGCCCTGCGATGGAAGGAGCTGCGCTGCGTTGTGCGTCATGTTCGCTCAAGGCCTTCAATACGCACCGCTGGGTTACTACAGAGCTCCCTTACATTCACATCCTGCTTCCAAATCGACCGAGTGTTGAACATTCCTGAAGCTTCCGCCATGCCTGGACAGCACAGCAGCCACTTTACTGAGGAACATTTGCATGGATCGCGTTGTTACGCTCTCCTGGCCTCACAGGAGCGGCTGACGCTGCGTCGCCTCTTCCTAGGGAGGGGCCGCTGGCTCCAGGCGCGCGCGCCTACACGCACGCGCGCACACATCTGGAAAGTTTTTACTCGGAACAAAAGTTCGGAAATAAACTCTGTCAAGTCGGGCTGACTCTTAAAACTTTGAAAGAGTTCAATAAACCGGAGCGCTTACAGCTACTCTACTTCTGTTTTCAGCGGGTTGATCCAACAAAGAGCCGAGATGTGTGGAAGTTAACCAGCCCAGCGCGGACACCGTCCCCTTTACCGAAGTCCCTGATACAGAATACAAACAGCAGCCGCTTCATGCAGTGCTAACTTGCAGGCAGTGATCGAATAGTTAGAGTTTCTTACCCCAGGCATGTCGGCTGTGCGGAGTGTCTTCCTGTAGAGTCTGCTGTGTGTCAATGGAGCACCGCGTCTGTCACCAGTTGGCAGCTCTCCTGGATCCTCCCTCTGCAGGTAGGAGGAGCTGGAAGCTGTCGCAACGCCGCCAGGTCACACCTCTGAAACAACAATGCAACCAGATGCATTCACCTTCCATTCTATCAATCATAATCTCATGCATCAATATGCTAAAGGTAAACTTAGGAATCTGTTTCAGGAATTATCCCAGCCACAGCTCTCAGTCAATACATGACTCAGTCAACATCTGGAAGTCTTTAGTGAAGTCTTTGCGTTTTTTTTGTTTTGTTTTTTTTTTAACATGAAAACTGCCTGCAAGTTTGGGCTGGTATTTCCATTCTCTTCTTACTGTTTGACATACATCTTGATCAACTTTACAGAGCCAAATTCATTTCAACTGCTATCGTAATGTCTAAAAGTTGAGCTTGTAGGTTTTCTCATAAAAAGGGAGATGGAGGCAGGCCGAGACAGAAAACAGAGAGAAGGGAACTGGCAAGACCACATTCTTTCTGTCTGCTTTTCTGACACAGCTCACTCTGGTCTCTGTACAAACAGGTGGGAAGCCTGACTTTTATTGACTTTGGAGGCTTTGACCATCACAGCCCAAGTTTAATGAGGAGTCAAAGTATTTGTTGTTAAACTGTAACGTAATTTGGCACCAAGAGTGTAACGGCCTGCCTGCCTCATCTGCAATTACAGTTCATACCAAGGAATATGTGGGCTTTACACTAAGAAATCAACCTCATGACCAAATTTATGAGTTCATAAAGATGTGACTAATAATCTTTATTATTACACATCATATTTTTTACCCAAATGACTGCCAGCATTTTCTTATTTTGTGTAGAGACAAAATTAAAGATTAAAAGTATGTTTTTAAGATTCTGTCTGACTGTCATTGAGAGTGACTTTTATGAATTCAGTCTTAAAGAACAGGATGCTGACAGCAATGACCATTGATGTTTGCAGAGCTGAAGTCTCATATTTGTCTTGTAAACAGTAACCTGGCCCTATGATGGGTTAAAATGTGTCAGTATGGTGGGGTGTGTTTCAGACGTAAGTGCAAAGGTGGGAAATTTGATTCAGACAATGTTTCACAATGACCTGCTGACTATTAGGTTCATTTTGTTTGTGAATCTCTACAGTGTATTAAAGTCCACCATGACTGGAGACAGATAAAACAGACAGAATGTAACCAATAAAACATTCTGACTGTTTTATTGGCCAGAATAAAAACAATCATCCATCCAGAATTTATTTGATCTGGATGGATATTAAAATTTATGAATTAAGTTTAACAACTAAAAGGAGCCTAAATCAAATCTCGAAGAGTTTAGTTGTACCAACTCAGCAAAAATTGGGAAACTCAAACCAAATATTCTGATAATTTTTCTTTTTCTGGTTTGCACTCAGAAACCAAAAATATGAATTGGTTAATGACTGACATATAAAAAAGCACTAACATCAAAGTGTTAGTGCTGTCTCTAATCTAGTTAAATTCACTTTAATTCATGTTCCAAAAATTCTACACTCTATACACAGTAAATGAGAATTCCAGTTACAAAAATGTCTTCTGCTAAATTCCAATCACAATGTTTAGGTACGTGTTAGGTAAATTGCTTATATTATTATCAGATATTTGTTCTTTCATGTACCTTTATAATGTTCTTGTTTTACATGCCTTTATTTGTTTCATTTAATCTTAGCGTTAAATGTATTTCTTTGCTGTGTGAATTACTCTGATTCCTTTCTCAGAAGGCCTCTTTGAAGAAGGGGAGTGAAAAGCAGTGACAGCAACATCCTGCAGAGTTTATCGCTAGGCAGAAGGCTCTGCCACTCTGACCTGCTAGATAGCTGTAAAACCATCGCCTTGAAGATATACAACTTGCCATGCTTAACTCTGTGTCTGGAACATGATAATATAGTGCGAGATCTTGTGTTTTTAGTTAGAGATTGTCATTGACGCTTCAACTATGTGATGAAGTGTTTTCCCCTCCCTTTAGAGATGCAGAGTGTGTTGTGATATGGATCCTGAAAGCAATAAAAAGAGAGGAGCAGGCAAATGTGGTTTCAGAGCAGTAGGAGATTGTAACTGAAAGCACATCTCTGTCTGTTTGTGAATAAATGGGACTCAGGATGTCAGTGAGTCCCATCAGGGATACCATGATGGGATGTCACCTGTCCAGTAATGACATTTTCTGTCAGAAGTTAGTGGGATCATAACAAAATGAAATTATTTGAGAAAAACAACAACTGAACCACTCAGTGGTAGAGCAAGAAAACCAGGGAGTGGGAGCAGAGGATGCTGCGGTGCCCAGTGCCCAGAGGTCAGCAGCTACAGAGCTCCAAACCCCATGTGCTATTCAGATTAACTCAAGGACAGTGAATTGACAGCTTCAATGATCAAGTGCATTGCAAAGTTTTGGATACAATAATGCAAAGCACACTTCCACTGGACTCTAAAGCAATTGAAATGTGTTCTCCATAAAGACAAATCATCGTTCTCTGGATGTGTCTGGATTTGGTAGATAGAGGCGAAGGACAGTCTCCTGATTGCATTGTGTCAAGTCTATAGTTTGTTGGAGGGAAGATTATAGTTAGAGGTTGTTACCTCTAACTATTAAGTTGAGTGGGCCCCTTAAACTCCTTTTCCACTAATACATAGACAACTCAGTTTGACTCGATTTTTAATGTTTTCCATAAGGTACTTATAATTGCTATCAACACTTTTTCAGTATCTACTCAGCCAGCAAAGTTAAGCAGAAAATGCCATGTCAAAAGACTGCCGGTCACTCACTGGACCGTTATGTTATGTTACTGTTTCAGTTACCAGAGCAACTCTTGTTACAGAAATCAACCCCGCGTTTTGAAAAATTCTAACAATGACTCAACATATTTCAAGTTTCAAGAAAATGTCCAGACTGAAATCAAAACCGTAGTTCTGCATAGAGGTTCAGACATTTTGTGCTTGGTGGCTGATGATCAAATACAGAAGGACCTGGATAGTGGTTCGTAGCAAACAAACCATGTTTTACTTGGACTCAGGATGAAAAGCCCTGGACTGGATGAGACCTCAGTGTTTCAGTCTTTTTCAATCTAAAGTAAAGTTTGAATTTTCTTTGAAGATCAAGCTCGCCATGTCATCAGCTGGTTCTGGTCCACTGGGCTTGCTTAAGTCCAGAGTCTGTCTGCTGACAGACTGTATGGAGATGCTGATTTCATATTCCTGCAGGAGTTGATATCGGCAGCACTGCCAAAGGCACCAACAGCTGCTTCAGTGACCAGGGAGTTCCTGCTCTTGACTGGCCAATAAAATCCCCTGACCTTTAACCCCGTAGATTCTAGAACATCTCTGGGCTGTTGTCATGAGGAAGATGAAAGGCAGCTGACCCAACGAGGCAGTTCATCACACCTACGCAGAGCCACAAGCTGATCTCCTCCATGCCGTGATGCATCAATGCAGTAAGTCATGCAAAAGGAGCCCAAACCAAATGCTGAGTGCACAGATATGAACCTCCATTTCAGAACCCTGATATTCCTGTTTCAAATATCCTTTTGTATGGATCTCATATAATATTCACATTTTCTGAGACATTGAATTGTGGGTTTTCATTATGTGCAAGCATAAAAATTGCAATAAATAAAATTTGAAAATGCTTCACTCTATGTGTAATGTCATGAATTTGAACTTTTTTCATCACTATTATTAGATACTCTCAATTGCCTTCTTTGCCCTCCAGGAGGCGCTTTTACCACCAGTTCTAGGCTGATTCTGCAGCCATCTACTGTATGTCAGCACCAGCCTCAGTCTATTTATGATCAGCTATCAATCTGTGTTGTTTCATTTTAGTCTTTTGGTGTTTATTTAAAGCTTTGTTGAATCTCTGTGCTCACATTTGTTTTATTAAGATTGTATTAACTGTTTATTCATCTCAGTGTGTTGAGTCCATTTTATACTCCAGTTCCATATATTTTAAGGCCAAAAGTTTTGTTGGAAACACAGATGTTTTGTTTTGTGGCTTCAGCTTTTTATATTTAAGAGAGATACTATTTGTTTTAGATGTTTTTATCGGCAAATACAGGAATCGCAAAAAGTCAGTCAAATAAAGGAAAAATGACCCAATTTCAACTACTTAATTATAAAACCCTAGAAGAAATTATAAGTCAATTAAGTTCAAGTTCCTGCTGTCTGGATGTCCTACCCACACATTTCTTTAAGAAGGTCCTGCCTGTCATTGCTAATGATCTGATCCAAATAGTAACTCATCGCTCTCATCAGCCTTTTTCCCCCAGGCTTTGAAAACAGCAGTAATCAAACCACTGATGAAAAAGAACAATCTGGACAAATCACTACTGCAGAATTACAGGCCGATCTCCAACCTCCCATTCATCAGCAAAGTTATTGAAAAAGCTGTTTAAGCAATTAAATAGCTTCCTAATGATAACAAATCACTTTGACTCCTTCCAGTCTGGTTTCTGATCTCACCACAGCACGGAGACTGGCCTAGTAAAAGTGTTCAGTGACATCCATATAAATACGGACTGCGGTAGAACCACAGTGCTGGTTCTGTTGGACCTCAGAGCAGCTTTTGACACTTTTGACCATGACATATTACTGAATCGACTGGAGAGTGGGTCGGACTCTCTGGTCCAGTGCTTAACTGGTTTGAATCTTACATAAAGAATAGGGATTTCTTTGTTTCAATTGGAAACGTCTCATCAAAGAGGTCAAAGGTCACAAGTGGGGTACCCCAAGGTTTAATCCTTGGACCCCTCTTATTCAATATTTATATGCTCCCACTAGCTCAAGTTATAACAGGAAATAATATTATCTACCATAACTATGGAGATGATACACAGCTCTACATAACGATGTCACCAGGTGACTCTGAACCCATCCAATCACTGAATAACTGCTTAGAACAGATAGATGTGTGGATGTGCCAAAACTTTCTCCAGCTGAACAGAAACAAAACTGAAGTTATTACTTTTGGACCTAAAGAGGAGCGATCTAGAGTCATAGATCTAGAGTTATAGATCTAGAGTCAATGCTCAGCTTCAGTTATTACAACTAAAACCTAGAGATCAGGCCCAAAACCTGGGAGTAGTGATGGACTCTGACCTGAACTTTCAGAGCCACATAAAGACAGTTACAAAGTCGGCCTTCTATCACCTGAAAAACATCTCCAGGATTAGAGGATTAATGTCCCAGCAAGATATAGAGAAACTCATCCATGCGTTTATCTTTAGTCGCATTGATTATTGCAACAGCGTCTTCACAGGTCTGTCCAACAAATCAATCAAACAGCTGCAGCTGATCCAGAACGCTGCTGCTCGCGTTCTCACTAAAACCAGGAAGATAGAGCACATAACACCAGTTTTAAAGTCCCTCCACTGGCTCCCTGTAGCTCAAAGAATAGACTTTAAAATACTGTTGATAGTTTATAAATCACTGAACAGCTTAGCACCACAATACATTAAAGATCTGCTGCTATTGTATCAACCTTCCAGACCTCTCAGGTCTTCTGGTTCTGGTCTGCTCTGCATCCCCAGAACCAGAACCAAACATGGAGAACCAGCATTCAGCTTCTATGCACCACAAATCTGGAACAAACTTCCAGAAAACTGCAAAACAACTGAAACACTGACTTCCTTTAAATCTCGACTAAAAACCCACCTGTTTAGAGTTGTATTTGGATCAATTACAAATTTAATGATGGAACTTGACTTAATGTTAAGGTTTAATTGTTGATTCTATGTTGCATGACTTTGTGTTTTTGTGTTTGCTATGATGTAAAGCACTTTGAAATACCTGGCTGCTGAAATGTCCTATACAAATAAAATTTGATTGATTGATTTTTACATTGTTGATACGTCTTCATTTTAACTTGCTGTTCTTTACTTTACAGGCTGGATTTCAGCCTGTAAAGTCAAGTCCTGTTTGGCGGTGACCAGGTCTTCTAGTTGGGCTTGGACTTGATCATCGCTTACTGGGTTCTACTTATCCCGATGCTTTTTGAACTGACTGCATTTCTCTGAGAAGCTAAGATGTAAGAAGCTTCTTAACTCATAGATCCCAAAATGCTACTTCATCATCATCTAACTGGAACACACACAGATCATCACAAAATGATGACTGCATGTTTGGAAGAAGTTGGTTTTGGAAATTCTGATGTCGCTCTTACGCATCAAAGCATGTTTGGGCAGATTTGTAAGTAAGTCCACTTCTTTGGATGAGAACCCATCCTTATATCTGGACTAGGGCTGAGCCTTTATTTTGTTATCATTTATCGTCAAAAATTTCTTGTTGTGATAGGAATGTTAAATTTTATTATTTTCTCCTCTGTTTTTTGAACTGTTAATAAAAATCAGTAAAGTTTATATGTGCAGTTTAATGAAATAACTCACCCTTCTTTACGGATGTAACGTTCCTATTTCAAATAGGAATGTTTTTCAAGAGCAGCGTTTATGTTTTGTTGCTATGAATGCTGTGCCGAGCAGTTACCTAAAAAAGAAGTAATCAGTAGTTTATTATCACAGTAGTAATAGAAAATATTGTGATAAAATTCTACCACCCCTAATCTGGATGCCTCTTCACAAGGACAGATCTAAAAACGATCATCTGGATTTATGATCGAGATAAATCCAGATTTATGCATTTTCATTTGCTGCAGCTGCAAATCCTTGTTCTTTCTGCAGAATTTGTCTGTTAAAGGTTTTCTTGGACAATGTGATTTCTTGCTGCTAACACATTTCTGCCAATCAGTGGAGGCCGATGTGCTCACATTAGAAGTTGAGCAAGTCCTCAGTAAACAGTGAGAACACTTGTTTCACAGTAAAAGCATGAAAATGAATCAATAAACACCTTAATATTCTGCACAATAACAAAATAATGTGTTTTTTTCTACCACAAACCATGAAGCCACAAAGTTTGCAAAACAAAACTTTCAGCCACGAGGGTAGATCACCTGTTGAGAACTTTATTTTGGAATTAAAATGGTTCTAGAGCGGGGGCGTGCTGTGGTGGCGCAGGGGTTTAGCACACCCCACGCCTGGAGGCCCTAGTCCTCAACGCGGACGTCGCGGGCTCGACTCCCAGTCTCGGCGACCCTCGCCGAATGTCCTCCCCCCTCTCCTTCCCCCCTCCCGTCAGCCCACTGTCACAAAAAAATACGAGCCACTAGCGCCATAAAAAAACTCTTTGGAGATAAAAAAAAAAAAAAAGGTTCTAGAGCTAAAGTATGTTCACCTCAGTTTTAGTTGAGAAAATTGACTGCTAGTTCACACAGAGCTGTTCTAAAAGAACTTCCCTAAAAGCAGCTTTTTGTCACTTTGGTGAATCTGAACAATGAGAAAAAAACAAACTAGTTAAGCTCAAAATTATTCATACCCTGAAAGGATTTAGGTTCAAACAAATTCAAGTAGTTAAATGAACTCAATTTTACCCTCAAGTTTCTATTGTTTGAAAGCAATTGTGTTTTCTAATGCCCAAACTGGAGTGCCGTCTTGAATCTGATAGAGAATCTGTAGAGGGAGTGAATGATTAGGGTGATGGTGCAGAGGTTCAAAGACTTGGTATTCAGATAAATTGCGACAATATTATTGTTAATATGCAAACAACTAATTAGCATATATAAGAAGGGTTTTATTACTGTCATGCCAATAAAAAGTTTTCTATGAATTTTTGAGTGGTAGAAATTATATCTGACATATAATAAATATTGATGTTGCTTTTACATTGTTTTCATCTCCTCTGAGAGATGCCTGTCTTATGTACAATTAGACAGATTTTTGAGACAAATAAAAACTGTTAACTGTGGTTAATAATTTAGAGCTCAACTACATACAAAGTACAGCTGGAGTAATTAAAACACAAATACGCTGACTCAGTGCCTGTTTTCTTTGTTCATGCCAATGATACTGGTAAAAACAGAAAGTACATTATTTTTATTCAAACAGAAACCAATGGCAGCGGCACCACAGGAGCCGCCAGCTGATGAGGATGAGGATGGAGGAGGAAGGAGATCCAGAGCTTGCCCAGGTTTAGATTAGCTGAAATACAAAAAGTGTTCAGCCATGAAAACTTAATGTAGCTCATCAGAACAGAATAAAGAAAAGCTTTAGTCCAGATTGTGTGGTGTTCTTGGTGTTGTCCTGTCCAGCAGTTCTGCTTTTATATTTATTAAGAAGAAATTTTATTTTTTGTTGATGTTCTAACTACTTAAATCTAAAACACATGGTTTCAATAATATTTTTCTAAAAGTAAACAGACTATTGTGAAAGTAGTCAATTTAGGCTTTCATCCTCAAGTACATGCAAGCAAAAAAGACAGTTTGCAATTCTGCCTTCTATTTAAATCAAAAGTTGCAATAACACAAGACTGCTGGGCCTGATGACACTTACATGGAGGTCATGTCATTGAGGGCGTGGTCCAACTCCTCACTGATGGCTTTGTACTTGAGCTTCTGAGCATAAAGCTCATCTGTATGTGCAGACATAGCAAACAATGTGTGGAAAGATGAAAACTGAGCAGAGAAACAGAAACAATTAAGACAGACAAAGAAATAAAAATCCTCAGAAAACAACTACAGGATTTGGGTTTTGTTTCCACACTGAGTGCCTGTGGCTCAGTGGGAGAGAAGCTGTCATGCAATCAGAAGTTTGTAGGTTCAATGCTAGTTTTCTTGTGCCTCTGCAGGGTGACGTGCTTTGTACTGCATAGATCCAGTTCCTTTACCATTCTTGTCTTTATTGTCACTAGATGAGTTTGTTTCTAACATGAAAGGTTAAGCAAAAATCTGAAGTTGTCACCACTGCAGTGACGTTTAGTCTGTCTCCTTCCAAAGTTTGCAATTCTACTGTTTCATCTCATGTTTGCTACTTCAGGGTTAAGATGTAAAAGACTTTCCTTACAACCCCGCTCTATCAATCACAAATCATAAACACGTTTTACACATTCTCTACAGAAATGCAAAATGAATGGTTTTATAAGGTCTACATGTTTTTGTAACATGTGCAGCATTACTGTCTTTTTGGTTATTGCAATTCCATGACTGCAAAAGCATCATTGAGTGATTGCGATGAGGAAATTATGAAACAAAGTTAAATTTAGATAAATCTAAAGAAATGTAAATATTTTTTGAAGACCTGCATTGTGTGATGGTGTTTCTTCTATTAGGCTTTAAATGGAGCCTAATAGAAGATTGTGCTTGATTTGAGGCAAACGTACACTTATGTTTATTATTGTGTAATTAGCAATTAGTTCACAAATGTTCTATGCTTCTATTTTTCAGTCTGCAAATAAAAAACGCAATTAAAGTAAAAATAAAAATATAGTAATTAAAGGATTCACATCAATGAGCCGCTGTCTATGGGACACTGGTCAGTCTTCAGCTCAAGGATAGGAGAAGATTCAACTACAAATTTTGTTGATGTCTATATCTACGATATAAAACCCTAAACCAGACTGCAGAGAATAGAATGCTGGCATGACATTTTGGATTAGTATAATTTATACTATAATAATAATTAATAAAAACTGAATAATAATCAATTTTATTTATAATGCCCTTTAAATATCAAATGGCACATTCACACTCTGATGATGGTCTACTGATGTGGGGCACAAAGTAGACCCACATCAGTCTACTTTAAGAACTGGTAATCCACCAGATTACCAGAGAGCCACCGTCATTTATAAGATCCTTTCATGAAATGATGCATTTGGGGTTAAATGTGATTTTATGTCAGCCATTCATTTGTCATACATTAAGATAGCTATATGTTAGGTTCTGCTGCTTTAATGTATTGTAGCAGCCAAAGTAGTGGGCTAGGACAACGAGACATGAGACAGTTTCTCATGATGTCATTGTGTTGAACTTCAGGGTTTACAGTTAATGGAGTTACTGTTATTTGCTGCGTAAACACAGAGTACTCCAGTTTGTATTTCTGCTTGACGCAGCATCACCATGACCTCAAGAACCAGATCCTGGATACAGATGTCTAAAAAGAGTCGACTCTTTAAGCCACATTGGGTGACTCAGCCTCAGAAGAAGTGTGAGCTCGACATGAACCAGGTGTGTTATCAATACACCTCCTGGAAGCCCAAAAATGACGCTGGGGAGAGGGAAGTTTGGTTTCCCTGCAGGACTCATTATCCCTATTACTCATTTTTGAAACTTGGAAGACAATAGATGATACATGTACCATGTAGAGCAACTACAGATGCAATGGGCAGCTATTAATCTCCGTTGAACAGGATGCAGAAGACCATAAGAAATCTCCCTCAGTAATCTGTGATGATGTTATCAATTGTATCTCAGAAACTGAAATGGAAGGAGGTGGAAACTGGAATAGATAATCCAATTCACCAATCAGTCCTTCTTAGTTCTGCACAAGCTTAATCAGAAATCTTGCTTCAACAACATTTTGTTTGCAATTCAGTATCAGAAAGCAGAGTGTTGAGAAACACTGCAGACTTCATGGCCGATTGTTCAAGTCATCTTAAATAATACACATGGTGATGAATTTAAGAGACAATTCTCTACCTTCCAGATCATCAATAGTCTTCTCCAGCTTGGCTACAGATCTTTCAGCAAACTCAGCTCTCGTCTCAGCCTGAGAACAGAATAAAAGAAAAGTCTGATCACAAAATATCTGAGGTAAATCCTTTGTGAAAGAAACTAAAATCTGAACATGTAATGATAACTTGAGAAACATATTTTGAATTAAAAACAGCAAAATTATTTGATGATGAAAACTCAGTCTTCATGCTCACCTCTTTCAGCTTGTCAGTTAGGATCTTGATTTCTTCCTCATACTTGTCCTCTTTTTGAGAATACTGTGAAGGGAGAGCAGCACTGTCATCTTGAGCTCTTCTTTTCTATCCCTCACCCCTCTAGTTCCACCACCGGTGTTAGACTGGAACTGATAGGCACTACAGATTATTTTTCAGACATGAACTCTGATCCTGTCCTGATAGGATACTGGGAGAAATCTACTGCATCAGTGGTTCCCAGAGTCAGGCTGTGGCTCGCTTCAGAAATCACACTATGACACAAATAAGTGTGGTAAAATAAAAAGCATCTTAATCCTGGAAATATTTCAACAATTACAATTATATTTCATGTTGATGCTGTTTGTGATGCTATTATTCCCTTTGTTTATTTAAACTCTTGTTAATATTTGCATATGTAAGCAATAGTTTGGAGGTACAGTACAACATAATGTTATAATGACTGTGTGAGCAAAATTTGCCCAATGGGTCCATCGGTAGAACATATAATCACTTTCAAAAGACAAATGAAGAGATGCATTATGTTGATCAAAGCATATCAACTTTCCTAAATTTTGTTTATATCAGTACATATGAACTAAGGAGCAAGAATCAGAAAAACAACAACCAACTACTTGTTCACTGTGAATTCTCCTGAGAACATTCTAGCCATTTGGACTGTATGTGTGCTATTGATGATTGGACTTTGAGTTCACATCTAATGCTTCTGCAGCTGGTGGTGCTGTCCCACCTTCTCAGCTTGTGCCTCCAGAGACTTAAGGTTGTTGGTGACATTCTTCAGTTCCTCCTCCAGCTCTGCACATTTTCTGGTTTTGATGAATAAGGACATAATGTTAGTGGAGGCAAAAGTGAACAGTTTGATCAGTCACATTCAGACTGATATTGTAAAAAACACTTTAAGGTGTCAACATTTAGTCCCTATGGCAACAACCTGGGAAAGGACTCTGAACAATAAATGCCCTTAGCTGTAGCTTTAGCTTTGCTGACAAAATGGCTTCCAGACATAAGGAAAAAAGAGAATAAACTACCTAAACAAATCAGTGTCAGTGTCAGGTATCTATATAATGACAGACAGTGAAGCTAGAGGCTATGTATCTTTCAAGTTAGTCAGGAAATGGTCTCTCAGGGCAATGCTTTAATCTGAACAGGATCTGATTCTGAGAATGTCAGAGCTTTGCAGAACTTTACTGCAGTTCAAAGAAAATAAATATTCATGAGATGAAGACAAGGTCTATGAAAAACACATACTACTGTTATAAATATGTATAAACCATTTTAATGCATGTCACATGACTCAAACAGACTCAACAAACTCATAAGAAAGACAGTCAGTTGTGGGGATATAGCTGGCTCCAGTGGCGTATCTAGGCCTGTTTTAGGGTGCTATAGCACCCCTAAAACCGTACCTCAGCACCCCTAAAAATTAAGAAACTGTGATTACGATTTTGTAAGTAAAGCTTAAATAAGTAAGGAATAAATTATGATAATCATAAACGGGCCAGTGAAATCAATTTATTTGTTATTTTTGTATTTTTCTACGAGTCGGTTCCTCGCTGTGTTCAGCAGCAGATGTATTGTGAGGCTGCCAGCCATAAAATATAAAAATACGGTGGCCGACAGGTTCAAACGCGCACACCACCCTTCCCCCCTCCCATCTGACTGTAGTCGGTTACCTCCTCTCTTATGGTAGTTTTCTTCAAACGTCCAACCGCAAGCCCCTCAAAGTACAGCAACGGGCGGATAAATATTTCCCGGATTGTCATGTCCAAAACTTGATCGGTATGATACCGTTTTTTTGTAAAAAAGTTAGACTACTCTACATTTTTCAGTGGCTAGAAAAGCTTGGCTAACCTGCGTATGCTAATTTATCCAGAGCCCGTTAGTGGATGTAGGATGGAGAAGCGATCCCGACTTACTTTCTCGAGATCCCGACTTATGTTTGGAAAATCCCGCATTTCTCTTTTGGGTGAAAAGGCTGTTTAGCTTCTGCAATGCCGGTGATAGTGGTGGAGTTTAAACGAGAGGTATTGAGGATGATTTACAGCGTTTCCTACTGTCTGGAGTTGACCCAGATGAGGATATCATATTATGCTAAGAGACACGAAGCTGAAGTTGGTTTCCGATTCTAGCTTCCTATTCGGGAAATGGCTAAAGGGCGATTCC